>APFE031745352.1:101892-130724 GCA_000404065.3 Pinus taeda
GCCTACAGAAGGCTACAACCTTCTCTTTCTTCCAGGGACCACTTTTCATCAATTTTCAAACTGGATCCACAATCATCAAGAATCAACCAATCTCCTTTCCACCAGCTAGATCTGAAACAAGTAGATACTCCTCTGACAGCTATACACAGAAAACTGTACCAGAAACCATATAGCAGAAACAGAACCCAAAACCCAGTAGCAATAAGCAGAAACAGCCAGATCATAATTTAAAGCATATACGCAATTTTAACAGTCTGCAACTTGCGTGCATACGCCTCTGCGTATGGAACAACCTGTGTATACGCACCTTCACTTCACCTAAACGGCGTGTATACGCGCCTTCGCTTCACTGAACCTGCGTACAGATCTATAAAGGACAATACACTCTTCCAAATATTCAATCACTAAATAACCCAAATTATCAGACTTATAGATCAGACGAGCGCCACATCAAGCAGATCAAAATCATACAGAGATACTATCATTTAAGCTTAAAGATTATGACCCATGAATAGACCTTATCCTTCCTTTTGTGCTAAAGTTCCTCCTTCCTTCAGATCCAGATCTGCATCACCATCCAATATACCAGCTCTAACACTTTCTTAGATCTTCAATTATAATCCAGATGGTGATTTGCTACAAGATCTCCTTCCTCTTTTATAGTCCTAAGCCTTCCCCAATACCATGGTTCAAAACCATAACATTTCAAAACCATGAACCCAAAACAATGGATCGACACAATTGACGAGATGCCATGGTCCAAAACATAGGTTCAAGTTCCAAGATCTAACTGCCATGGACCAAAAGAATGATCACCAACATATACGCGCTTTTGTAAAGTATAACTCGCGTGTATACGCGCCTTTGTCTAGATGAACCTGCGTATATGACTTTTTCTACTTTCTGAGTGCCTGAACTGAGATCTGTTTACCAAAGAAGGTTGCCATCAAGGACAACACCTGTGCCATAGCTCCAAACCTGTGCCATAATGCCAACAAGCTCCAACCTCCTGATCTCGTTTATTGGCTTTTGTTGGAAGGGAGCTCCCATCCCCTTTCTGAAGGATGCTACCCTCAACTCCTTCTGGACCACTTTTTAGAATATTTCAGACTAGATCCACCTATCAACCAATCATCACATATCCTGTAGGCCACTTTTCATTAAATTTTAAAACTGGACTCAGATCAATCATAAACCAAATCAAATTGAAGTACTGAATCTGAGATACAATCACACTGTAAATAGACTGAAATTTGAAACAACAAAATATTGAATACAGAACCCAACTAGAAATAACAAATATCAAATTTTGTATGCTACTTTACTGAATAGGGATCACGTAGGTACGCACTTTATCTGTGTCAAGCCTGCGTACAGATCTCAAATCATTGATACCTAAATTTGAACCACTAGCACACTAAGGCAATCACATACTGAATCCATCACTGATTACAAATCACCACATAATAGCATTGTTGTCGCCTAGATTGTATAGGCACTGCGACAACCATTCAGGGTGGGGGCTATCACTCTGATTCCCGCCCGCTCCATTATAGCTATCCCCTAACATTAGCCTATGGGGGCAGTTCCTATGAAATGAGGTGAAGGAAGACAAGCTAGGAACCAACTTGCTTGGGAGACACAGATGAGTGGCCTATCCAGTTGGTTGAATTTGAGCAAGATTATTGATTAGATTGGATTTTCAAGTATGAGACTAGTGCCTAATGGAGTCACAATTCTTGCTTATTGTAAATTGAAACCAAGTGACCAGATGGACACCCAATACTTAAATGATTTGCTAACCTATATGATATGAAAATCCTAGGATCTATGTGTGATGTAATGATCTTGGTTATTTTTAATTATATTACTAGTCTAAATAGAACCTCTCCCCTAACTGTTTTCAGAAACAATCTTAAAATTATGTCGTGAAATGGAAGCCAATGGGAAGCAGGTAGTGGAAAATTAACGATACCTCCCCCTATTTTCCACCCACTCAGTGCCTTCAGTGCTGCAGAGACTGTAGATTTGATGACTGCAAGGTCACCTTGTTAACCACTAAGAAGAGTTTAATCTCTCAAGATAATTGGGAAAGCATTTCCCTAAATCTCTATCAACCTAGCTTATGCTAGGAGGTAAATTTTAATGCAATGTAGAACTAGTATGCTTGTGAAAGAGGCTATGAGTGAGAATTTTAGGTGAGATTACTTAAATGTTCCTTCAAGTACTTAATTATATTTTACCCAAGTTATGATGTTAAGTACCATGTTTAGAAAAGGCAAACTCAACTAAAAGACAAGTGTTACATTTCAACAGTACCAACAAGAAATAAATATATCCACAAGATACAATTTCTCAAGAATATATAGATCCACAATTGACAAACAATAGAGCAACTATTAACCAATGATTCAGTATGATAAGCCAATAACCATTATCCACAAGAGACAACAAAATAAAAATTTTTCTTAGCCAATATTCCTCAAAACAATATGATTTACCAATTTTCAAGTTTAATAACACTTAGATGCAATTTAGATCATACTAATTGGATTAGAGAGACTCTGGAGAAATTTATGTACTTAAACCAAATATTTGAAATGTGCTTAGAGACTGAGCTTATTAGATGTGAATTACAAACTTTCTAGCATATACAATCACAAGGAAAACACAATGTTAGTTACTTTCACAATGTCAATGCAAGGAACAAGATACAAAAGAGTGTAAAATTATGAGAGCACTTATGCAATTTATGTTCCAATGAAACTTTAATGAGCAATAAGAAAATGATATGACAACAGTAAAAAAATAATGACAACAATGAGTAAAATTTGCTTTAGATACCAAATTTCAAGTGCATATGCTTGCCCAATGTGATGAAGGGAAAACCAATTATCAAATCATATTTGCAAACTCAAGAATTTAGGTGTATTAGCCTTTCAAAGATGTAATTTACCACTGTTAGATCAGATTTATTATGCAGAAATGACAATTATTAAAATTCCTAGATTCATGTCAAGTTGTGATTTCCCAAATCAAACAATTTATTCCTCAATATGTCAAGCAACTTATAAGTTATTTTCAGGACAATTTAGGATGTTTTATCACTGTTATGAATTAATTTACTTGCTGAAGTAAAAGAGTGAGGAGATAAGGTTTAGAAGATCAAACCCTTAGGCCTTAGGCCTTGAAGTTCATTAGCCCAACTTGTGCAAAATTTTTTCCAATGATTTGATACCTGAAAACAAAAACTTTGGACCAATTTTCTCTGCAAAACACAATAACTATCAGTCTAAAAAAAATTCAGAGATAAACATAGGACAATTGAGGGCCAAGAGAGGGTAAGAGAGAGGCCAAAATGAAGGGAAAAGGCCCAAATAGGCCTACAGCTAGGGTAAAAGGCCTTATGGCAAGCCCAACAAGGCTTCTGTTTGGTTTAGGAGGGGCCTAAAGGCCCACTAGGGGCTGCGACTTAGGGTTTTGAGGGAAGACCTAGAGCCTTAGGGCTTACGACCATCCTTAGGGAGGCTTGAAGGGATCACACAAAGGGATAAATGAGAGATGTTGAGGGTTTGGAAGAGAAAACTAGGGGTTTGGAGGGATATTTTGATCCAACCTGCAAAACTACAAATACAACACCCAAAACCCAAATTTATTCAAAATTCTAAAATGCCCAAAGCCCCAATTAGCAAAAATAATTTACAATTTAAATTTACAAAATGATTTTACAAATTATACAAGGGTTTCAGAATAAATTTTGAGAAATAATTTTTTAAGATATTTTTCCTTTTATAAATGGCTAAATTTTTTTTGGAAACCCCATGCACACTATAGCCTTAGCGAAGATTTAATCCACCATACAAATACTTAGGATCTAAGCAAAATGATCCTTGTCCACAGTTTGTGAACTTGGAGACTAAAGACTGAAGTACCTACAAACACTATGTATTATCTCAAAATAATCATATGTAAGCACAACATAGGATTCCCGTAGTCAGTACATACTACAAATAAATGAACAAGTACACCTCGAGTTGCACCCCAAAGTATTTATTATGGAAGAAAAAATAGCTCCCAGTGTGACAATAGTTTACACAAATGCTTCAACAATTTCCTAGCTAGAGATCAAGATGCTAGAGACTCAACTAACTCTCTAATTCATAGATAAACACACAAAGTGGAAAAATAATGGATAGTTTCTTTGATCATTTTCAAATTAATCTTGGCCATTGATAAACACTTCAAGATATTTTAGTCAAGGCCCTTGATTTTTTTATTTTTCAGGAATTTTCGAATTTATCATTTAATTCTATTTTTATTAGCTCAAAATTAGTTATTTTGAGCTCATTTCCTCAAAAAATTGAATTTGCCTTAACCAACAAGGTCCAAGAGTCCAAATTTTCTTGAAATATACACTATTTCGTTGGTGGAGGACCTTTAAAAAATGATTCCTTTAAGACCCACGAATTTTCCACTTGGAGAATTACTTTTCCTAAGAGAACTTAATTTGACTATAATTAATTAATTTTCAGGCTTAGGATTTAATTTTATTTTGCCAGAAAAATTAATTAATTTACACTTGATGGGATTTAATATTTTTCCACCCTCTAATACATAATATTTTTACATTACAACCCTTAAAGGAGGAATACACATTTGGTTTAGACCCTCAAGACACATAACCCATCTTTGACGCAATATTATGTAATAAACTAAGTGATTTGTAATAAAATAATTAAGCCAACTAGCTTAAGTTATTCCCAAATCACTTTTACATCAGGCTTGACTAAAAACACTATGATTCACCTAATAATTTGAGAGTAAATTTCACCCTAGATTTGGAGTTTAAGTTGGAGGGAAAAAACTCTTCTAATTAGTCGTGTTTAGAAACACAGGTAATCCGTGAGGTTAAAAAACTTGATAGGATGAAATTCGTCGCCAAAATCGCAGGTTTGCCTAGGTTATTATATAATTAAACATTCGTACTATAATCATTTACATTACAATTTGTAGAATGGGTTTACAATGACATGTAGATTGCTGATAGATAACCCGATCTTGTTGAAAAAATCAGCACATCCGCTTCTTTGGAACTTTGAAAAAATTTAGTGCAACAAGCATCATCACTAATTATCATTCCATTTCATAACCAAATCAACCCAATCAACACTTTCAAACACAAATTATTATAAGAGAGACATCATCGATAAAAAATAACAAATATAATAGAATTGATCAAACAACAAAACCCTAGCATGTGTACACAAGTTTTATAAAACACATGAGCGTGTGCACATGCTTCCTATACACAACACCTATGTACAAATCTACACATACTGAAAACACTTCGCAAAATATATACACTATTACCAAGAAGCAGATCAATGTATGTATTTGACCTCTCGGAGACAAACCAACGTACATATTTGAAATCACTGAATCGTACCTTCGTTGCAACCATAATACACACTTCACAAACCTTACTGTCACACATTCATGTCAGAGTATCATTATCACCACAGATCTATCATTGTTAACCATAAACATAAAAGAGCAAGCAGGCATATTCATTTGACTTTACTATACTTGCAAATCTATCATATATGAATTTCCTTTATGCTCCTTGTGCACACCTGTTTCAGATCAAAATTGTTCATAGAAAATACAATACTTGCACACCTTTAACACTTTGATCCCCATATCCTTGTATCGATTTAGCCTTATCCAATACCTTAGGCCAATCCTTTAGTAATTTTGTTAGTGTTCTTTTATGGGATCAAATAACTGTTGTCGTGTTCATTACTATGGGCCAATACCATGGTAAGCACCATTGGTATTCCAATTACCATGGTGTGGAAAATGTATGCGATTTTTCTTCACCATGTCAAATTCGGCTAACCTCGAATCCTATTGCAGAAACTGATGTTATTTATTCTAGTTGTTAATTCAATTAAACAAATTATTTGCTGTGTGCTACAATAAATATTAAAACAACTATGCTGCAACCTTCACAAAACAAATACTGCAGAAGAAATAAAAATGCTGGAAGAAACAGATGCACACACACAATATGACACCGTTATTTTTGGACTAAGTCCCTAGAAAAACCCAACTTGGGAAAACCGATGCAGCAGCTAAGGGTTTTAATATTATGCAGTAGTGAAAACTCAGTAAAATATATGGATGCTTAAGCTAGCAATCCAAACAAAGAAATAACTAGCAATAATAACTAGTGAGAAAAATATCTCATTCCATAGGTGATCCAACACTGACCTTAGCTTGAATTGAGTTTCTCCGTGCTCCCTCTGCGCAATCACTACGTCAGCCTACGCAGTTACTATGTCCCATAAGCATGAAACTATGTCTCCTCTCACTGTCTCATCAGCTGTTGTCTGGGAAACTAATACTCTTTACTTCTTGACCCTTTTCCCATCTTCTATCTCAGAATTTCTCCTTCTCCCCAATAAAATGGAAATCTCCCAAGAGGGCTCTGTGTTGCCTATGTGTTGTCTCTCTATGGCAATCATTGCTTCTCTATGATGTACTTGTCAGAATTGGAAAAGCTTCCTCTGGCCTCACTATCTCTGCCCCTCTCTCACTACTTTGATCTCACTGAATCACTTACAGCAACTGAATGTTGCTACTCTGGAGATCGATTTCCCAACAAAATCGAATTCTCAACTGATTTTTTGGCATATCTTCTCCATGCCCCATCAACTTCTTCTTATAATTATCCATTGAGACTTCAACATCCATGATTAAATCTTAATTGATGGCTAGGCTTATCTAGAAATCAATTGATGTACTTTTCTAGAACATTCTCACCATGACTTAATTAATTATGATAATTAATCATATTTCCTAAGTTTAGACTTAGGAAATATTTAAATCTGACTAATAAATCTAACTAAATCATCTCTAGGTGGAATTTCCAGAAAATATTTATGGGCTTTGGAGAATACATGTATTCTATCCTCTCCACCAAATATTGTGGCTAGAACACATCCGATGCTACAAAAAATAACACTCCCTCTTAGCAAGGAATGTGTTATAGTGTTTCAACCCACTGAAGCAATACCCTATCTTTGCATCATCTCTTGTTATGCTGCTGATGTCTGGCTGCTGTTGCCCACCAACTACAACACAACTTTGATATGTGCGGGATATGTGTTGTTGTTGACAGAACTGCTGTAAACACTGCATATGCACTACAACGCCCTCTCCATCTGCTACTACTATAACTGCAACATCTACAAATGAAAAACATGCAAAATATTGAATCAACTGTGATGAATATGATACATCTATCACCCAAGTCTCTGACTACTGCTATTATTTGCGCTGTCACTGAGGCATCTGTGCTGCTACTGACTCTACACTGTGCCCAGTGCACCACTGCCAACTCTGCACTGCGCTTCCCAACATTTGACTACAACTAGACTCTACATCTATCACTCTGGCATCTGCCTGCATCTACTGCCATTGATTCATCTTTCTACTGAAATTTGGTGGGTTCCCGTGGCAAAGTTTTGATTCAAGAGGTGGGCCTCCTCAAGAATCTTTCCCATCTATAACACTCTGAGTCTACAATATCAAGTCACCCCACTTTACTCCTGGGGGTATGTCAGCAAACATGGTGAAGTCTTCCTCCAACTTGGAGGACAATCTATCAAACTCTACTGATGCTTCCTGTTGGTACTGCTTCTCCTCCTTATCTTTCTTCTTGAGAGGAAACTGGGTGCTGTAATGCCCAAGCTCACTACATCTGAAGCACTTGAACATTGACAGATCCTTCTTCTTCTTTCACTACTCACTCTGTCCTGACTGGGACCCTTCTATGCGAGGACCCATTCTCCTCCTCCTTCACTTGCTTCAACCCACTGCTACTACCATTGATGGAGGTCTTCACTAAGTCTTGCCTCAACTCCTCCTGCTGCCAATCAGCCCACATCCCGTCCCACTTTGGCAAGGTTTCTCTACCCAAAATGATTTGGAAAAATACCTGCCACTCCTCGGAGACACTGTTGAGTACCAATCATACTAGTTATGTGGTTTGAGGTACTGCTCCAACAATTGACAGTTGATCCTAGATCTCTTGAATCTTGGTGATGTAGGGGTCTATGCGTTCCCCATTCTGCATCTCGGTGCATCTCAACTTTTCCTCCAAGTACATCTTCCACTACTCGAAGGTACCTTGGTATAGCGTGGAAAGTGTATCCCACATCTTCCTAGCCATTCCCTGGCTCGTTATGTGTGATACAATGTGATCTCGAACATCGTCAAGGATCAACCTATTTTCCCTTGCTATCTTCTTTCAGTATTCCTTCAACTAATCTGCATTCATGGGGATAGATACCACTACATCTATGAATGGCTTCAGGCCATATTCATCTAGAAGGAAAGAAATCCTTGCCTTCTAGATGACATAGTTGGATGCACCGTCCAACTTGTCTTGATCTTGTAGTCTGGAAGTGGCCATCTCAATAAAATAAGTTGAAATCCTCCTCTTCTCTTCTTCTCAGCTGCTATTAGGCTCTACGCACTCCTTGATAGAGTGAGTAAATTTTCTGACAACGACTATTGATCTACAAGAGAAAATTGAACTTTTGAAGTTATAAGTCTCTTGAGTAAAATTTCCCTTAGTGTGTGCTCTTTCTTCCTCATGACACTGTTTTGCACTAGAAACTACTACAAAATATTGCGTCCAGCTAGAGATCTGCTCTTGAAGGAAAATACTGGTTGCTTCTTCTACCTCTAATAATCCTTGAACTGGAGAAGTTTGATTTCTTTGTCGCTCTCCCAGATAAATTGATTTTTCCTCAAGAAATTGGCCCTCTAGGCCAAGAAACTGTGCCTTCTTTTAGGGTTTCAAACTGCTAC
The DNA here is from genome assembly GCA_000404065.3 of Pinus taeda. Lineage (NCBI taxonomy): Eukaryota > Viridiplantae > Streptophyta > Pinopsida > Pinales > Pinaceae > Pinus > Pinus taeda. The sequence goes on from APFE031745352.1 coordinate 110,773, forward strand.
TTACACAGAGCTACGAAATTCCTCTTCCCTTCTGCTACTAAGCTCTCTGGCTTAAAATCTACACTCTAATACCATGTGTAAATTCAGCTAACTCGGAATCCTATTGCAGCGACTAATGTTATTTCTTCTATTTGTTAATTCAATTAAATAAATTATTTGTTGTGTGCTACGAAAAATATGGAAACAAATACACTGAACCTTCACAAAACAAATACTGCGGAAGAAATAAAAACGCTATAAGAAATAGATGCACACACACAATATGACATCGTTATTTTTTGACTAAGTCCCCAGAAAAACCCAACTTGGGAAAACTGGTGCAACAACTGAGGGTTTTAATACTATGCAATAGTGAAAACTAAGTTCAATCTATGGATGCTTAAACTGACAATCCAAATAGAGAAATAAATGGAAATAATAACTAGTGAGACAAATTTCTCACTCCATAGGTGATCTAGCACTGACCTCTCCTCCTGTTGCTCCTTTCTCCCTTTGCGTAGTCACTGTGTCAGCCTGTGTAGTTACTGCATTCCACAAGCTTGGAAGTGCATCTCCTCTCACTGTCTTGTCAGCTGCTATCTGGGAAACTGATACTCTTTTCCTTCGGACACTCTGCCCAACTTCTGGCTCAAAATTTTTCCTTCTCCCTAGCAAAATGAAAATCTCCCCAAGAGGGCTCTATGCTGCCTCTACATTGCCTCTCTGTTGCAATTACTCCCTCTCTGCAATGTAATCACTGAAATTGGAAAAAATTCCTCCGATCTCCCCATCTCTTCCCCTCTCTTATCGCTTCGATCTTAGTGAATCACCTCTAGCAACTGAATGGCGCTACTCTGGAGACCTATTTCCTAGGAAAATCGAATGCTCAACTGATGTTTTGGTGTATCTTCTCTAAGCCTCATTGACTTCTTCTTATAATACTCCTTTGAGACTTCAATGATCATAATTAAATTTTAATCAATGGCTAGGATTAACTAGAAATCGATCCATGTACCTTTTTTAGAACATTATAACAATGAATTAATTAATTTTGATTAATTAATCATATTTCCTAAGTTTAGATTTAGGAAATATTAAAAATTGACTAGTAAATCTAATTAAGTCTTCTCTATTGGAATTTTCAAAAATGATTTCTAGGTATTGGAGAATACATGTGTTCTAGCATTTGCACCAAATCTTATGTCTAGGACACATCCAATGCTACAAAAGCTAACATACCATACCTACGTATGTACGCGGTCTTTCTTCACAGGACTCATGTATACTTTCCCAAACTTCACCTTTATCATTCCTTTGTCTTTGAACTGATATTCCTTTGTCCATTATCTTTATCACACATGTACCAACCTCTATAATCATCCTACTACCATAATGTTGACATCATTATCAAGTAGTTTTCCATCAAGGACAACATATTAGCCATAATGCCAACAATCTTCCCCTTTGGACTTGATGACAACACTTACTTGGTGTTTGGTCATCACCACCTGTAAATACTTGCAAAGACATTTGTAAGGACACCAAGCTTCTCTCCCGAGTCACTGGGCTTCTCTCCAAGCACACTTTTCCAAATACCAAGCTACTCTCCCTCTTTGACATCAAGGGAAAAGGGATGACCAAAGCTAAATGAAGACTTCTTTTTCTTTGTGTAGATCACTGTAGGGATGATCTGCTGAATATGAATACTGATCATGCTCCCCGTAAGAATATGCTATAGATATTCAATGAAGTACTGGACTCAACCAAATATGACCTTTCCTATCACCAAGGATTCTTGCTAACATCAATCACCCAACACAGTGGGGTTACATATTCAACATTACATCAATGTCACAACATAATGGGATTACATACATTAATGATTTGACCTCAATAGACTATGATAGAGTTTTACAATGATTTACAAAATGGGTATTTACATGACCTTTACATCAAGAGACACATATGATAACAAAGATAAGAACCTCAACCATGAGGTAACAAGACCATAGCCACCATTAGCTTCCATATGGGAATCTACAACATAAACCTTTGATAGCAGCAACATGTAAATTTCCAACATAATTAGAAGTAACCGTTCATGAGAAAATAGATGCAAAAAGACATGATTATGGAACCATAATTCCAACAAGGATCTTTAGAGTTATAATAGTTTCTCTCCCTGGATCATCAGATTGCAACAAACACATGTTAGCAACAAAAGACCATAATCATGAATGCATATAGGAGCCCCCCCGTATCTGTGCCAATTTTACCAACTCCTGATATGTATACACGATTGTCTAACTCAAAATCCATGTACATAACCTATTGTTCTTTACATCATCCGCATATGAAAAGAAAACTTTAGATAATTATAGTCTCATCTCGCCCTAAACATAAAATACCTGTCAGAATATTTAACGGAGAGATGAAGCACATATCATTCCTAATTTTTGTTTGAGATATTCAAAGAAGTCATGAGGAAGAGGCTTTGTAAATATATATGCAACTTGCTCCTTTGAAGGAACATATTATAGTTTGACCTTTTGTTCAAGCATTTGTCCACTCATAAAATGATATTTGATTGGAATATGCTTGGTTTTTGAGTGCATGATAGGATTTTTAGAAATGCTTATGGCACTAGTATTGTCACAAAGAATAGTTATAGGGTGAGAATGCATGATTTGAATGTCTTGTAATGTTTGCATCATCCATAAAAGTTGAATACAACAAGATGCATCAACAACATACTCTGCTTCAGTAGTAGATAAAGGGATGGAGCTTTTTTTCTTGCTAAACCATGATACTAAGTGGGGTCCGAAATAGAAATCTCCTCCACTAGTACTCTTACGATCATCAATATTTCGAGCCCAATCTGCATCTATGTGAGCGTGAAGTGTAAAATATGCAATTTTGGGATACCATAGACCAAGATCTTGAGTTCCTTGTAGATACTTGAAGATTCTCTTAACTACTTGGAGATTAGTTGCTTTAGGATTTGCTTGAAATCGTCCAACAATCCCAACTGCATGCAAAATATTTGGTCTTGTGCATGTGAGGTAGAGCAAGCTTCCGATCATATAGCTATATTTTGGTTGATTGACTGAAGGAGAATCATCATTTTGACTGAGATTACATCATGTTACCATTGGTGTGCATAGAGGCCTACTGTCTTTCATTCTGTATTTCTTCAAAATCTATTGGAGGTACCTAGTTTGAGAGAGAAAGATACCATTCTTAGTTTTTTGAACTTGAAGACCAAGAAAATATGTTATTCATCAAGTAGAGACATCTTAAATTCTTGTTGCATGACTGAAGAAAATTCTTGACTTATAGATTCTAAATTACTTCCAAATATGATGTCATCTACATAAACAACAACTATCAAAAGTTTGTATGTATCAAGTTTTATTTATAAGTTTCTATCTGCAGATCCTTTTATGAAACCTTATTGTTGAAGATACCTTTCAAGACGATATTACCATGCACGAGGAGCTTGTTTTAACCCATACATAGGCTTACTTAGTTTTCAAACAAGATTTTTATCATTGCCAATAACAAAACCTTTAGGTTGTTCAATATAAACTTCTCTTCTAGATACCCATTCAAGAATGCGGATTTAACATCCATTTGATATACTTTAAAGTTATGGAATCTTGAAAATGCAAGAAACATTATTATGGCTTCAAGTCTAGCTACAAGAGATAATGTTTTTTCGAAGTCTATTCCTTCCTGTTGAGCATAACCTTTGCATACAAGTCTAGCATTGTTTCTAATTAGTTCTCCATTTTCATTCAGTTTGTTTTTAAAGACCCATTTTGTTCCAATAAAATTTTTATCATGGGGCCTTGGTACTAATTCCCATGTATTAGTCTTCTCTATTTGATCAAGTTCTTCATTCATTTCCTTAACCCAAAATTCATCTTAGCTTTCTTGATTCACACTTTGAGGTTCAATTGTGGATAGTAAGGTTAAGTAACTAGAAGTTCCAACAAAAGTTCTTCTAGTTTGTATTCCTGCTTCCTTTTCACCTAGAATTTGAGTTTTAGGGTGGTTTTTCTGAACATACCTTGAAGGAGTCTTTTCAGATACATTTGTATTCTCATTTCCTTCTTCTAATGCTTCACTGTCTCCTTCTCTTATATTTTTTTGACTTGTTGTACGAATAATTTCATCTTTTGCTAGTGCTTATCTTTTGGTACCTGTAGATGCTTCATCAATCACAACACCAATGCATTCAACAATATTTTGAAGCCTTTTATTATAGCATTTATGTCCCTTTATTCTAGAAGAGTATCTAAGGAGGACTCCTTCATCAACTCTAGATTCAAACTTTCCAAGTTTATCATTGTTTTTATTTACGTAACATTTTTTTCCAAAGATTCTAAAATGTCTGATAGTTGGAGGCTTACCAAACCATAATTCATAAGGATTTTTATCACTATTTACATGAACATGAGATTTTTTAAGAACATTTATAGTTGTATGTGCTGCTCCCCCTTAGAAGGTATGAGGTGTCCCTGACTCATCAAGCATACACGTGCTATTTTTTGGATTGTTCTGTTCATTCTTTCTGCCACTCCAATTTGTTGAGGAGTCTTGGCTATAGAAAAATGTTTGTTGATCCCATGCTGCTCATAGAAATTAAAAAACTCATCTAATATACCTGTATCAAATATAAGACATTTTATTTTCAAATATAACTCAATTTCTATTGGGGCCTTAAATACTTTAAATTTATCAGTCTTCATCTTTAGGTTTTAGTAAGCCGATCCAACACATTCTTGTAAAATCATCAATGAATAATATGAAGTATTGTTCACTAAGAGGAGACTTGTTTCTCATAGGACCACATAAATCAGTATGAATAAGTTCAAGAGGCTTACTTGAAATACCTTCTTTAGCATTAAACTGAACTTTGATTTGCTTACCAAATTGACAAGATTTGCATATGCTATTTTCTACTGGAGAGATGTTTGGAAAATCATGAACTGCTCCCATTATGCTCGACATGTATAACTAAGAAAAGCTAATATGTCCCACCTTTCGAGCCAAAGCCATATTTCTTCATATTTTCTTAAGTAACAATGTTCTTTCCCACCTTCCATAATATAAACATCCCCTAGAGTTCTTGTTATTTTTATTATGGTCTTACCTATATCCATATTTCCTACCACACAATTATTTTATATGAAAACAACCTCATGTCCTTGGTCACAAATTTGACTTACACTTAACAAGTTATGTCGTAGTCCATCAACAAATAAAATGTTTTTAGCCTTGTCTTTTTCGTTTAATAATACAAATCCATTTGCTTTAATAGCAGTAGGTGAGTTATTACCCAAAGTTACATTCTTTTCTTTCTTTATTTCATTGAGAGAAGTAAAATTATCTTTGTCACTTGTCATATGCTTTGAACATCCACTGTCAATGTACCATAAATTTTCTCGGTCTCATGAATGATTAATCCCATCAATAGGTACATTTTGAAGACTAATATGCCATCCTAAATCTTAAAACTATCCTTCTCTTACATTAACTCACATTTTTTGTTATATTATGCTTATTAAGAGGAGTAAAATGTTTGTCGTAGTATGTGGCCAAATGTGGTTTAATTGCAGGAAAATGAAGCATTTTTTAGGCTATTACTATGCAGGGGATTAATGGAGACAACTAGGAGAGAATATAGGGGGTTTTCCCACCTCCTTAAATCCATAAACTCGGCTTGGGATCACCATATCCTCTCTCACCAGTTCAAGTTCATTGGCAGCCAAGTGACTCCTAGTCCAAATGAAGATCAAGAAGGACAAGATCCACCATTTTCGAGATCAAGGGAACCACTCCCACTTTCTAGAGAGTTGCTTCAGCTTCCCTTTTGTATAAATAAACTAGAAGAAGATATCATTAGGATTCAAAGTTTTTGTTCAACTAGGTGTAGCTATTGAGCTCCAAGCTTGACATTGTTATTTTCAACTTTTATGTGATGTATTAGACCTGCACCTTTTGATAATGAGAAGTTGGATTTTAAGTTGCATCTGAGTTAGTTTCAGAGGGATGAGACCCTTAGGTTTGGGCCCAACCAAGAGGCTTGTGTCCCTCTTCTTGTACTTACATTTCTTCTTGATTCCAAGTAGTCCATAGTTTCTTACATTTAAGTATTAATTAACCTATAAAATCCTATGGTTGTAGCCTCTACCTCACCTCTGTTATGGGAGAAGGAATGGAAGGATTCACAACCACAACCCAAAAAGATTGTGTTTATGATTTCTTGGAAATAGATTAGTGTTAGTTTTCCTATTTTGAATTTGCTTTTTGTAGTTTAGAAGTTAGTTTAGTGATTAGATCAGTGGCATTGCATGAATTAGATGTCATTTAAATTGAACTCATCTTTTCCATCATAATTTATTTCATTTTGTTAATGATAAATGGATGCATGCATGTGATTGATTGCAGGGCTGGTTGATCTGCAAGGAAGGGAACCTTCACCACTTCCATCCTAAGCTCTTTCATATTTTCCTTCCACTTGCAAACTCTGTCCCAAAACCCTGTTTTATGAGCCATTCTACCTAGGTCATTGAGAGCACTCATCCTCATGCAAGGCAAGCCTCTAGGAGGTCTTGAGCTTGGATAGGGGATCAAACCAACCTCCTTTCATTTTCTTTAACTACTATCCACCTCTCCGTATGCTCAAGACAGCTTATTCACCTTCAAAGACCACTTAAATGCCCTCCTATAGCATTACATGCCTCTTGTAGAAATTTCTTGTAGCAAACCTGTAGTAGCATTTTCCTTCATCAGTTTCGATCACCACTACAACTTTGACTTAGCATAGATGCATAATGAATCCCAACCGTGATAATACGATTAGGTAAAGCTCTCAAGCCACTCCAAACCTTTGCTTTCTTCACTGCAAAGACATAGTAGAGTTAGTTTCTTTATCATGCAAGTAGGTTACTAATTTATGAGCAAGTATGAACTAGGTAGATGGTACATGCAATTGTAATTGGTAGTTTGATGAATTATGAAAGATGAGTTAGTTTCCTTTCTACAAGTAAATGAGGTAATTTGATGAATTCTGCAAGATAACATAGCTTTATTTCTTTAAGTAGGTTAGCCTTTGTCCTTTCATGAATTGATTAGTTAAGTTTTTACAAATTGAGTCAATGGCATTTCTATTTTTATATCTAGAAGAAATTTCCAATTGTCCTTTTATCAAGCTTTCATTCTAATTTAGTAGGAGGAAGGGTCTCTGAGAAATTTTTGATCTAATGTCATAATTGTGGGTGGCATGAGAGAAATACTATCTGCTATGCATATAGCACTGTCACCTCGAAGTTTGTACGAACCCCAAGTTGATAATTTGAGTGGGGGAGCCCTTAGGAGTTGCAAAATTATTGGTACAATACTAGGGATCACCACTTTTTGGCGTTGTTGCTGAGGAGATGTGTAAGTAGTTGTTGTTTTTGCTTAAGAATTATTTTCTGTTTTGCATATAGTTTTTGAAAAAGAAAAAAAAATGTCTTTCATGCTTCGTAGGAGTAGGGATAATCAAGGAAAATTATTACCAAAAACCCCCACACCCTCAAACAGCCAACCTTCACTCTTCTTCAGTAACTGTGAGATTCCCTCTTTGACTATAGGGGATTTAGAAGACCCTCTAGGTGAGCAACCTGAAATTTTTGAAGAACCTATTGGGGAAGAAGAAGAACCCACTTCACCTACGCAAACTATGGCTAAAAACAAGGACAATGAGGTTTTCACTATTAGAGAGACCAATGGAGAGGCTATAATGAAGAACATAAACCCTACTTCCCTTTCACACATCCATGGATTAACCTCTTAGGATCGTGATACCTTCATGTTTGAATTTGTTTTTGTCTGTAGTACCTATGACTATGCCTCTAATGAGCAAAAGCTGAAGTTATTCCCCTCTACCCTTAAAGATGCAGCATTGTGTTGGTTTATGGGTCTGCCTGGGGGTAGCATCACTACTTGGGCCCAAATGCAACAAGCCTTCAATAACAAGTACGTGGATTACTGTAGGTCCAAAAAAACCAAGGAATAAATATTTAGGATGAATCTTGGACTTGATGAATCCCTACAAGACTATGAGAAGAGATTTCAACTCAGTTATAAGAGGGCCAGCTGCACCCTTGATCCTGAATCACTCAAGCTAGTTCTTCTCCAAGGGATAAGGGAATACATGTTGGAAACTCTCAACATGCTGTCTGGAGGAGATCTCTATTAGTTAGCCTATGATGATATTGAAATTGTGTTCAAGAATCATTCTAGGGTTGCTAGGAAGAAGGGTAGGGCTAGTCAAGGCTTGGCCAATTCCTCTCCCTCCACAACATCCATTAATAATGAGATAGGTAACATGTTGGAGGATTCAAGAGTGAAATGCTGCATACCTTTTGTTACACAATATTTTTGCATACCTCCTGCACTTCCCTGTGACATACCCTGAAGTGCTTGAAACATGATCATTATACAATATAGTCATCCATGTATACAACTCAGATCCATCCTAAGATTTTGATTAGAAATAACTCTTTAACCCTAATTTGAGCATCATCACTCTTATGAGGCCCAAAACTACAATGGTCACATGTTGCACTATACTCGATCTGTGATGGCATCACTTTGTTTACTATATACCCACGATGATCCCAAAAAGAAAACTTCCCCAAAGAGGATGAGAAGCTTCATGATCTAGAAGCTTCCAAAGCGGCGAGATGGAGGTGGTTTCGCATAGATGAGGTTGAATCCTCGTAAATTGACCTCTTGGTCTTATCCTTATGAGCTACCTCTTTCAGATGCGGGCCTAATCCTATCTTTGGAGAAGTCCTAACTCCCTCTCCTAGTCTATAAATTCCTCCTCTCCCATTCCCAAATGGTTGGTCAGGTTAGAGTTTGGGTTGATCTAAGTCCATTTGCACCCCTATGATGAGCTTGTGCTTAGAGGCTATTCATTAGACTTGGAGAAGGAGTGTTTGAAGAGTTTCTTGACTTGGACTTGGATTACCACTCAAGGGGAGCCTTTCAACATCAAGGCTATGGTTGTAAGCTTCCCTTTATTCATTAAATAATATACAACTGCTGGTTCATCTTCCCAAAATATATATGTTCATGTACGTGTTAGCTTGGCATTCCTTGATCAGCTAAGTAGGTTATTGTTGGATTTTCTATTGGTTTTATAATGCTTTGTTGTCTCTTGATCATTTGTGCAGATACATAAGCTCTGAGAGAAGCAGGAACACGTTCGTGACACAAGCGGTTCGAGGCCCTCAACAAAGGAAATTAGATTAGCATCAGAACAAGTTAGGTCATCTCTTTCATTCTAATTTTCAATTATAACCTAGGAATATGTCTAGTTGATTGTCACTTCAGTTTCTAGACCCACTCATTGGGTTAGAGGGATCGTCTCTGTCTACAGAGAGGATTAATCCTCACCATAAATGTTGTTGGGTAATTATTTGATTTGAGGCTTGGGAGGGTGATCTTCTTTAAATATCTAGACCCTGGAAGCCCTGTAGTAGATGTGCAAATTGATGGCCCGATAGTCCCTAACACCCTGATTGATCTTGGGGCTTTAATCAATGTGATGACTAAGGAAACCATGCTAAAGCGAAACCTCAAAGGGACTTTGAGAAGGACCACCATAGTGTTGCAACTTGCAGAAAGATCCACAGTAGCTCCTGAGGGAGTTGTTGAAGATGTTATGGTATCCATTGACTCCTGGGAGTATCCTACTAATTTCCTGGTTCTCCATCCCAAAATCAAGCTTAATGGCTATCCTCTCATCTTGGGAAGGCCATGGTTAGCCACTGCTGATGTTTACATTAGTTGTAGGGCTGGGAACATGACCATTAAGAATGGAAAATTTTCTAAGCAGTTGGTATTTTATCCTCTTTCTGAACCTTCTATTGGGCATGACTTACCCTTATGGTTAGAAGAGGAGGAATAAGATGAAATGTATCACTCCACCCCCCACTCAGTATGCAACCTGGACATCATTACAAGAGGGGGACAACTTGATGAAGATGATCTCAATGACCATATCCTTTAGAATCAACCTCCCACTCCCATACCAATTGATGAGTTGATGAAAGAATATGAGAGTAATCCTTGGGTTGACTTATGCCCTATTGAATCAAGTCTAGACCATGTCAAGATTGTAGAGTTTGGCCCTTCTAGAACCTTAAATATCAACCTTATCTCTTGGCCAAACATGAAGAAAACTTGTGCAAAGTCTTGAGGCAACACCTAAATTCTTTTTCTTGGGGATATAAGGACATGAAAGGTGTGCATCCCTTGGTATGTACTCACCATATTTACATCAAGGAGGGATGCAAGCCTGTATGCCAGCCCAGAGGAGGATGAACCCAACGCTTAAGGACATTGTGAAAGAATAACTGCAAAAACTACTAGAATGCATGGTTCATATACCCCATTTCAGATAGTGAGTGGGTGTCACCTCTTGTGTTAGTTCCTAAGAAGAATGGGAAGTGTGGAATCTTTGCAGATTATCGGGAAATCAACAAGGCTGCAAAGAGGTCCATTTTCCTTTTCCCTTCATTGACAAAGTCCTAGATGGCCTTGCAGGGAAGGAGTTCTTCTCCTTCCTTGATGGATTTAGTGGATACAATCAAATCCATATTAGCCCCAAAGACCAAGACAAGACTACATTCACATGTACTTGGGGTACCTTTGCTTATAGAGTACTTCCATTTGGTTTGTGCAACGCCCCTACTATTTTCCAAAGGGTTGTTTTGAGTATTTTTGATGAATTGGTTCATGGCTCTATCGATATATACAATGGATAATTTCACTCCTTATGGATATGACTTCCATGAATCTCTTTCCAATATGTGAAAGGTTTTGAAAAAATGCATTGAAATGAATCTCTTTTTAAGCCCTAAGAAATGTGAGTTCTTGATGAATGAGGGGGATTTCCTTGGCCATTCAATTTCCAAGGAAGGGATATAGGTGGACCCAAAAAAGATTGCTATCATCAAAAGTGTCCCTACCCCTTAGAAGCAAAGGGATGTCAGGAACTTCTTAGAACTAGCGGGGTATTATAGGTGTTGAAATTTCTAAGTATTACCCATTAGAAATTTTATCTGTATTCTCTGGTTTATTTCACCAACTTGTTTAATTACTAACAAGTTATTTAACCATATAAACATTGAAATAAACAAAATACAGTCTCAACCATCTACAGATCAACAACTGAAAGAAATAGACAAACACACAAAGGACACCATTATTTTTGGACAATCGTCCCCAGAAAAATCCAACTTGGGAAAATCAGTGTAGTAGTGCTGGGGGTTTTATTATTAAGCAGATTTTCTTAAGTACACTGGGTGCCAAACTAGCTCATCTGACAGAGATAAAAAATCTGGCAGTAATACCTCTCTTTAGCAGTAGATATTCTGAAATTCTTCCCCACGAAACCCTCTCCAGCACAATATGAAGCACTAAGTCAACCATCCTGGCCTCTACATCAGCTCTCTAAGGCTCTGTGCAACCTCTTTGGCCCTCTGCGTCACTTCTGCAGCCTCTGTGTGGATGAGGCAGGCCCTTTTGGCCTCCGCGCAATCATTTCTGGCCTCTGTGTGGCTCCCTCTAGTTCTCTATTTGCCTCTTTACTTTTGCGCTGGTCTTTCAGAACTATCTTTGCCTCATTGCCTCATACTCATTTCCCCTCGCTATAATTAAGATCACTAGTTCGATTTCTCTTAGCAAACCCCGCTCTAGAAAATTGAACTGACTGATCATGTTGGTGTATCCCCAATTGATCCTCAAGCCTCCTCTTATACTTTTTCTGTTGTGTCTTCAAGGGCTGATATTACATCTCTAATCAATGGCTAAGATTATATTTGTCTTGATACATGTCATTTAGAACCTTCTAACCCATTTTTATATTAATACCCATTAATATTTTTATTTTCCTAATTTTAGACTTAGGAACCCACTAAAAATATTAATTGTTTTAATATCTCCTTCACCAGGCAGAATTTCCCCAAAACATTTCTCGGTCTTGGAGATTTCATGTGCTTTAGCCTCTTCACTAATTTTCATGGTTAGATCACATCCGATGCTACCCCAAATCAACACTCCCTCTTAGCGAGGAATGTGCTCTAGTAATACTCCACCACTGAACATCACCCTGATCATTCGACACCAATACCTATACTGATGCTTGGCCTTCCTACCCAACATCCTATGCATTTCTTCATCCTGTACTACTGCCCATGGCCCTACCACTTCCATTGTTACATCTGTATGACAGCTCGCTCTGCATCCGTGCTGCTGCTGGTCTATTCTCCCAACACTGCATCTGCACTGCAGTTTTCTCTCATCATGTTGCATCGTGCTGTCCATAACACTACCACTGCTACTGCTACACTATAACTTGGTTACTGAGAAGTAAGTAATTGATCCACCCAACTACTGACATCCTTGTCAGGCTAGAAACCCTCCTGATACTGAAGCTCTCTCTACCACTATCCTGTGCTCCCTCTGCTACCTTTGCACTGCTACAACAACTTTGTGCCTCTTGCATCGCTGCAAGCCTCTTTGTGCCATCTTGCATCACTACAACCTCCTTTGTGCCTCTTGCATTATTACAACCTCTCTGTGCTTCTAGGGACTACTACACTCTAGCACTCTCTGCCGCTTCATCCACATTCACTTCTACTGATATCCGCCATCCTGCTACTGTCACTTCGGGGCTCCTGTAGCCAGGTATGATCTGAGAATTTGGGTACCTCAAGGATCCTGCACCTCATCGTATGTAGTCCTCCTGACTATAGCTTGATGTCGCCCCACCTCTTCTCTAGAGGTACATGAGTACTCATGGTAGAATCATCATCATCCTCTACCTCGTTTTCCACCTTTGTTGGAAATGCCTTGGAGTCAGATGCCTCTCCCTTATTCTTCTTCCTTAGACACTAGTTTACATAATGGCCCAGTTCCCCACAGTTGAATCAATTTATCTTGGAGAGGTCATTTTTCGTCCTCTTCCCCTGCTACCCCATAGATACCAGAGCTTCATCCACTGCCTCCTCTTTCTTGACACGAGCTCCTTTGCTGCTACTTCCCATCTTGGTCAACTGTCCGATCTCTTCTTGGCGAAGAGCTGCCCAAAGTTCTTCCCAATCTTAAAGATGTTCTCTGCCCAAAATTCTTTGGAAAAACGTCTCCCACTCCTCAGAGATTACGTTCAAGGTGGTCCTCACCATTAAATCCTGATCCAGAGTGGCCCCTATGGAAGTCAGTTGGTCCCGAATCTACTTCAATCTGCTAAGGAAGTGATCTATCTACTCCCCCTTCTGCATCTGATACGACCGCAATTGATTCTCCAGCAACATCTTCCTCTGCACGAATGTGCCCTGATACAATGTTTTCAAGGCGTCCACATTTCCTTTGCCGTATTATTCTCGGAAATACGCTGGACCACATGATCCTTGACCCCATCAAGGATTATGCATTTTGCCTTGGCTATCGCATCCTCATACTTTTCATTGTTAACTGGGTCGATTGGGATAGCCATGTTTCTCAAGGAAAAGGCCTTGATGCGATGTATATCTAGAACAGAAAGAATCTTGGCCTTCCAGATGAAAAAGTTGGTGTTAGGCCCATATACTACTATTGTAACCCCTTATTGTTATTAGTACAACCCCCTTATTATATTGCTGTACCCATGTAGTCCCCATATTGTTATTATTGTGCCCCATAGAAGCCCACTATTGTTATTATTATGCCCTTACATTATTATTGTTATGTCGGCTCTGATTATATTATGACCCCTTAGACTCCTATATATAGAAAGGAGGTCTTGTCATTTGTATCATCGAAGAATTGTTCATTTGTGTAATGTAAATAAGGCTTCCCCCTCGAAGAGGCTGAATTCTAAGGCATTGATCTATCTTTTCTATCTTTTTGGGAGCTGGTTTCATAACATTTGGTATTTGGTAACAAAGCAAGGGATGGATGGAAGAAGGACAAAGAAGTGTGGCCGCTCATTCAAAAGTTGCAGAATATCCCAATTCAAACAGTATTGTGAGAACTTGGCAAGGAAGGAAAAATCATATTGGCACTTGAAGCAGTCACAGAACCAAGAAATCAAAATCTATGAAATAGATCAATTTTAGAGTATCTCATGAAGTGGAAGAACTTACCCGCTGAAGATTCCACATGGGAGGACAAAATTTTTATACATAAGCATCAAGAACTACTTAGTGTTGAGGACAACTCTTTTTGAAGGAGAGGGGCATGTTAGGCCCCTATACTACTATTGTAACCCCTTATTGTTATTAGTACAACCCCCTTATTATATTGTTGTACCCATGTAGTCCCCATATTGTTGTTATTGTGCCCCATAGAAGCCCACTATTGTTATTATTGTGCCCTTACATTATTATTGTTATGTCAGCTCTGATTATATTATGACCCCTTAGACTCCTATATATAGAAAGGAGATCTTGTCATTTGTATCATCTAATAATTGTTCATTTGTGTAATGTAAAGGAGGTTGCCCCCTCAAATAGGCTAAATTCTAAGGCGTTGAGATATCTTTTCTATCTTTTTGTGAGCTGGTTTCATAACAGTTGCACGCCCCTTCTAGCCTGTCCTGATCCCTCAATCCATTCATGGCCATCTCTCTGCTCTTCCTTTCAACTCCGCTAAGTCTCTACATTCCTCCTGGAAGTTCTCTCTTCGACTCCCTCTGAGTCTCTATTTCCCTCTTGGAAGTTCTCTACTAGACTCCCTCTGAGTCTTCATTTTCCTCCTAAAAATCCTCCTGCCAATGGTTGAATCACACCTCTTCGATCTCCTATGCACCTGCACCACTGATATGGATTTCTTGGCTAGAAATCCGCTTAGGTAGCGGCTCCCTCTGCCTTGTTTTTGCCCCGTTAGGTACTTTTCTGTCTCGACAACAACAACACCCCACCAACTTCACTCCTCAAAATTTTCCCATATCTTCCTACGCCCTAGCAATTGAAGGATTAAGCCTCTAGGTTCTGCATAATCCCGGGAAGGTTGATTTTCTTCCTTGGTCAACTGTGTCAACCCTCCTGGTCTATACATGGCTATTCATGAGCCTCTTCTGACTTCTTCTGCCTCTGCACTGGCCTATCTTTGGCTCAAATTGATGACACATACCTTTTGTGTCAAACCTTCTCTGCCTCTTTCTGCCTAGGAACAACTTCTGTCAGTCGAGAAAACTGTTTCTGCTGCAAATTCTCTGATTCAGTTGGCGCCTTTAGCTCTCGTTTGATCTGTAACACTTTGATACCATGTTAAAATTTCTAAGTGTTACTTGTTAGAAATTTAATCTGTATTCTTTGGTTTATTTTGCCTACTTGTTTAATTACTAACAAGTTATTTAACCATATAAACACTAAAATAAACACAATACAGTCATAACCATCTATATACCAACAACTGAAAGAAATAAACAAACACATAAGAGACACCGTTATTTTTGGACAATCGTTTTCTCCTAGATGGTCCTCACCCGAAAACCGACAACCCCTTATATCCCTCAGATTACTCGATGTGCCATTCGATCTGCCACCTGAGCCAACCATGTGGTCCCTTGCCTAGTTGTTATGAATGTATGTTTGAAGGTGGGCCTTCCGAACCCAAAGGTATGGATTTTCATAAGTACAGTTGAGGAATTTTTCTTATTTGTCCTGGGAACATTTTGGTATGGATTGATGGTGGGATTTGGCAGAAAGAGTGGGTTAGGTCTATATCCTTGTATTCATTGTTTGATTTCGTGGTTACCCTCGTATCCCAGTCCCGCAGGATCTCCTTTATAGGCCATTATATTTTGGGATGGAAATACATGGAAAATATCAATTTTAGTTTCGTGGTCCCTTTTCTTGATACCACCTAAATTACTCCCTTGCAACTCATTTTAGCCCTATTCATATTTCTTCCCATCCGAGTCCACATGTGTCCACTAGGTCCACATAGCGTCAGCCTCCCCCTCCCCTTGTCCACACCTTGGGTCAGGCCTAGAAATATGCCCCAGAGGTTGATGCTGCTAAAAAGAAAATAAAAATCATAATGTGGCAATTCTCAACGGGAAATGTACCACAAAATGCAAAAGATGGTCGGGACACAAATTTAGCATCGGGGAAAAAACCAAACATAAGCTCTACCCCTTATCCATGGCCATCACCCTGGTTCCTATGGGCCCTAGATGGGCCCCCTTCATCATTAAGAAACCCATGATTGTCCCAACCCCTAGTGGGAAATGAATTGCACCACCTCAATGGGGTATCCAAGGCTACATATTACACATCATGATCTCCATCCTCTGGAGCCCCGAGAAGTTATGAAGAAAAGTCAATCAAAGGAAAAAGGCATATGAAGAAGGGTGGAAAAACAAAGGCCATGGTAACTCATGTACCACAATTTTCTCCCTCCTACACACATATACCTAGGTTTGGATTTCCCTTATTATAGCTACCTTTTCACCTTAACATGTGGTCTGAATGATTCCCCTAATCCCCACTCCATTCCATTATTATATCATTTTCCACCTACCACATAGGTGATGTACCATGGACATGTCACCTCCTTTAGAGGTTGAAACCACCTAATAGAGTCCTTGGTTAACCCTCTATTGAGCTTGGGGACACTTGTACATGCCAAAGCCCATTATGGAAGGGCATGCCACCATGAAGTGCCCCATTGATCCCATGACTTGTAAGTTTTATTACTTGATTATTGTAATGAATTGTTGTATTGGAGGGAAAGGGGACACATTAGATCTTATGCACAATTGCAGGTGGGTCTTCATTTGGGGCTTGGTCTCCTTATATGGGGCCATAGCCCTCTAGAGGGCTACATTGGCACTTGTAGGGTGTGCGTTGAGAGCCATGGGCATCCACCATAGCAGATATTACTTCATGAATCCCCAACACAAATCATTGATTGCTCATGTTCGACCTTTTGGATGAGGATGATGCACCTGGTTCACCATGCCCAACAGACTCGACACTTGCACAATACACTTCGCAGATGTTCGAGGTTATAGAGGATCTCTCCCGCTATAGAGGGAGGGCTTACATCACCATCCTATCCCTTACATATGGTCTAAAGGAAATTTCGATCCACTTGGATACCCACAAGGATGTCCTTGTGCCCCCACACCTAGTTTGGAACATCCCAAGTTCTTGCTTGGAAAATATGGGGCCAACCCCTTGTCCATTATGTTTGGAGTCCATTTCTACATCATGGCACCACTTGGATTTTACTGGGCCTCCTCAAAGGCCCAATGACTCATTCTATTGATCATTAGACCCTCTTGAGAGGATTATGCTTATGTTATTCAACTATTTGGTGGGCTTGTCACCAAAAGTATTGTTATTATGCATGTTAGTGTCGACCTTAAGCCCTCCATCGGTGATCAAACAGCTCTTTGCATATGCATATGTAGGTGTCTCATCAACATCAGTTTTGCATCTTATTAGGCATGCCATAACACTGATGGAGGAGCTGGTCTTGTTCCCTTCTTGGCTTTGTTGGAATCAGGTCATATCATCATATCATTTGAAAAACTTGTGTCTCACTTATTGCAGTTTTGTCTTGTGTAAATCCCAAGTCTAGGTCTAGGGTTTCCTAGGTTTAGGGTTTCGGTCAAAATCATTTCAAAGTCATGAGTCTGAAGTCCAATGGTCTCCAGCAAGCCAGAAGGAGGTATGTAACCATGTTCCTTGATATTTTTCATCAGCTGCAGCTCATTAATACCTTGGTTTAAAAAACTCTGTTTTTTTTAAACTCAAGGTCATGTGAAACGACAAAAATAAGGAAAATCTTCATAAATCTTCAGAATACTGGCAATAACCCTGGTTTCCTCATCAGTATCCATCAGAGAATTTATCTGCAAAAAGAACCAAGTGAAAACACTTAAAAAATCAATTCCAGGCAAAGTGTTAAATTAAATACCAAAACATGCAACATTTGAAAATGGGTTTAATGTTTTAATATTTTTTTTAAAGTGGACCTATAAAGACCCAAAATCTCTCTTTATGGCCTCATTATACCTTTGTAAACTTGCAAGACACAAAGAGAATCAAAACAAGGCGATTTTGATACGATTTCAGTCATTTCTGGAGGAGCGACCGATAGAACAGAAGTGCGACCTATCGGGCGAAGTGCGACCGGTCAGAGCCACTCCCTCTGTGCATTTCCAGAACAGGTGCGACGGGTCAGGCAGGAGCGACCGATAGAGCAGAGGTGCGATCGGTAGATCTGTATTTACCAGAAATTGCTCAAACAATTAAAATTGCCCTCCCAAATTGCTAAATCGACCAGGTAAGCTCCGAATTTATCCATGATGGCAAGTGATGATTGCATGATGACAAGTCTCATGGTTTTCTTCTTCAAAAAATTTGCAAGAGAAATGGTGAATTTAAATGTTGTCAATGTAGGCAAATATGCTAGGGTTTGCTTGTTTCTCAAGGTTTTTAGTCCTATTTATCCCTCCCTTGTTTCCTTTAAATTTAATTCACAGATGTTAATACATATCTTTCTCTTATTTCATTTGCAACAAATGTATTACCCATCCCAAATTTCTAAAAACCTATCCCTCCCCAAATCTCTTTGCTAAAACCCTAGTGCCATTCATATTCCCACTAAACCCTAAATATCCTTCCCACAGCAAAGCAAATTAAACAAACCAACAGCAAGGAAATAAAACAAAAGAATAAAATATATATGTATATATATATAATTGATTGAAAAGAAAAATAAAAATAAAATGTTGAAATGACCCAAATATGAAAAACAGAGATATTATTGGGTATAAAAAAAAAAAGAGGCAAGCTGCTGTTGTGAGGTTTATAAAAAGAAAAATTAAAAGTTGCAGCTGTGTATATATTCAGAATGGACATATTGCTGTGGTTATGGTATGCTAAAATATGCTGTTGTGTATTCCTAAACTGAAACTCTGTTTTCCCTTTTTATCATTCCCTTTCACGTTGTCAAATCTCCTTTTTATGAAAATACAAATGAAACCCTCTTTCCCTTGTCACTAAATGCATATGAATCCTGTCCAGATAGCAGAGTTTGCTTCATTAAAAGACAAAAATCAAATGGAAAATGCTGCCCCATACCACTGTCATAATGCATGTTCTTTCCCTTGGTCCCTATCATACATGGTTTCGTTGCAAATGATTTCTTAAAAATGATAAGATGATATGTGTTACATTTTGTGAACTTTCCCAAAATCCCTGTTTTTATTTCCCATTTCCCATTCCTTATTAAAAATCCCTCTCCTAACATTTCCCTTATGATTTTTCCCCTTGAAAACAGCATACTTCTCAGCGTTTTGCAGGCAGAGGCAGCAGTTCTATTTACCTTTCGCTTGCTCATCTTGTTCCAAAACCATGTCAGACGCTGAGAGTTATGAGCCTAGTGACGACCATTCATCAGCTACAGAGGTGGTGGTACAGCAGAGGTTTCCTAAGAAAGGCGGGCACCATAGAAGACAGGAACCTACTTCATTGGTAGCATTGCAGGCTTGTCCTTTGGCAATGAATGGTTTTCGTTACATGTCTTGTTTCAGTTCTGTGAGAGACTTGCTCACATTCAGCATCATACCGAGTTGGCACGTTTATTTGTTTTGCACCTTCATGATGGGCAGGTCACTCTTGCAGGGGTGAATTTTGTGCTATCTCCAGAGATGATTTCAGAGGCTACCGGAATACCGAATATAGGAGAAGTGTGGCCTAAGCGCAAATTGCTGGACTTTATCTTTTTGAGCCATATGTCAGGCCCTCATTTGTGAGCCAATTGGAAGGGGTCTTTCCTTCCAGATTCCTCCGGGCGGAGTATGCTTCGATCATGAAGCTTATCATGCAGTACTTTACATGTGAGGGAAGATATTCACTGCTCTCCTCTTGTCATATTCGCATGTTGATGCACTTTACCAGAGTGCGGAT
>APFE031745358.1:0-21318 GCA_000404065.3 Pinus taeda
GATCTTTCACTTCTTGAACATTTTTCTTCTTGATATGTCCTTCTATCTTGATAGTTTGAGGAGGGGTAATTCCGGCCAATGCATTACAAGATATGGTCGGATTCATTTCTTTTTTCTCGATGTGATCTCTCACTTCTTGAACCTTTTTCTTCTTGATATGTCCTTCTATCTTGAGCATTTGAGGAGTTATAATTCTTTCCAATGCTTTACAAGATATGTTCAGATTCATTTCTTCTTTCTTTGGGGTTCTTTCCTGGAGTATATCCTCTTCTTTTGATGTTTCTTGATACTTTTCTTCCTTCTCTTCACAATCTATGTAAAATAATTTCTTCTCAGCACACTTATGACGTTTAATGTATTTTTTATCATAATTGTAACAAAGCCCTTTTTCTCTTTTTTGCTTCCAATTGTTGTGGTGTAACCGTTGTAGGTTGTGGAAGGCTAGGAGAGACAACACTTCCATCTTTATAGTTGTGACGGGTGGACTTCCTGGTTGCCATAATTGTTCTTTCCACTTTGTAACAAAGCCCTTTTTTCTCTTTTTTCTTCCAATTTTAGTATCCAATTTACCGGATCCTTGCCATCAGACTTCCTCATCTCAATTTTTCTTGATTTTAGGAGCTCGATGTTGCAACGACTGTAACTCTGTAGTTTCAGATCTCCAAGTTCTTAACTTTCTTCTTATAGTAGCTCTCTGAGTTCTCTTTCTAACCCCGCAAGTCTGATTAGAATTTGATTATCCAATAAAGAGTTATTCCAAATCTCCCACGGTGGCCTGATTATAGACTAGTTCAGTAGAGCGAACTTGTATAACGTGGCACGTCTCAATATTTTGACCTTAGTACTAGAAATTGATATACAGAAAACTACATACAGTCCTCTTTCTGAAGCTTCATACGAAATTTCAACTTGATGCTCAGAACAAAAGTTATGATGATTTTCCCAAGGTGACCTTTTTGGAACGTAATTCAGGGGTGTGCAAAAACCCTAACTTCCTCATATTATATCTATGAAAATATAGCGAGACAAGATCTGAAATTTAGATTCAAGGTTTAGACCGATTTCGTCTCAAATGGGTTTTGTTTGTAGCTTTTGAAACTTCGTAGCGAAAGAGGTATAGCGAAATTTCCACGATGACCTATTTTAGATGAAATTCTAGAGCTTGCAAAGACCCTAACTTCCTCAGATCATATCTCCGAAAATATGGAGTAAAAATATCTGAAATTTGGACACGAGGTTCAGATCGATTTCTTCTCAAATAGGTTTTTTTTGTAGATTTTGAAACTTTGTAGAAAAAAGGTTATAGTGAAAATTCCACAATGACCTGTTTGGGGCAGCAAAACCCTAAAATCCACAGCTCTAATATCAAATGTTATGAAACCAGATCACAAAAAGATAGAGAAGATAGATCAATGCCTTAGAAATAAGCCTCCTCGAGGGGGAAACCTCCTTTATATTACACAAATTAACAATTGTTAGATGATACAAATGACAAGACCTCCTTTCTATATATAGGAGTCTAAGGGGTCATACTATAATCGAAGCCGACATAACAATAATAATGTAAGCGCACAATAATAACAATAGTGGGCTTCTGTGGGGCACAATAATAGTAAATATGGGGACTACATGGGCACATCAATATAATAAGTGGGTTGTACTAATAACAATAAGGGGTTACACTAGTAGTATAGGGACCTAACATAATATATATTTTTTTCAAAGGGACTGTAAATTTTTATTTCTATTTTTTTTTGTAATCTTTTAAATATTTTTTTAAGATATAAATGGATTTAGTATTTTGAAAATTATTGAACACTTAATTAAAAAACGAAACAAAAACACTAGAAAAATATCTAAAAACTATACAAATACATATATGTGACTTTATGTGGAAATAACCCTCACCATATAAGTGTTCTGTTTTTAAACTTAGGCCCTCACAAATCAACATCTTGTTTGCTAGGAATTTATAATTACACTAAATTTTTTTAAGCCAGATGTCTTTAGTGCGACTTTTTAGAAGCTTTTCCAGTGGGTTTTTCGGGTCTAATTTCTCTAAAATCCGTCAGGAATTTATTGAAATCACAAGCTTGATGGGTAACCCCTACACAATCGAAGTGCCCTATGGGTTTTTCAAGGTGTTGAATCCATATACAGTCAGAAAACCAATTTAAATAACACAAATTAAGATTTCACCTCAAAATTTTCCATCGGATTCCAACACCATAAAGTACAAAAGGTCACACTAAAGGCAACTCTTTTTTAAGGGGAAGGTGTCTTCCAGTTCAAGACAACTATCCTACAAAAACACCAAAGGGTATGATCACTTTACTAGACATCTAATAAAAATTGTTATTTATCATCAAAGTTGCTTGATTGCAACTCTAAGAGAAATCTAAGAGAAATCGTCAATTCAATAATTTCTGAAAATATTAGCTGAATTATTCAAAGTTTATCATTCTGTAATCTATTCGAAACCAATTGGTTGATGGATTACTTAATTATTTCAATCTCATTCTTACACATTTCAAGATCTTAAATTATGAAACTCTTACAACACCAGAAATGGGAAACCGAATGAGAAATAGTGCCAAATATATCTCCCTCCTCCCTCTCATCACACATAATGCTTTATTCTAAATATTCAATGATTTAGTGAATATCTTTTATTACTCAAAATATACACCGCATTTAATTATGTTTGTTGGTTTGGTGTAAGTCTACGCGTTATTTTTAAATTCAACAATGGATTTCTATTAATATAAAAAAAAGTTTACAACTTTTCCAAAAATTACATTTTCAAAATTTGCTTCTTACGTGCCATGACAATTTTGTGGATTTACTTGACTGAGAGTATGGAAAAAAGCTAGTTGGATATAGGAAAAAAGAGGTTAGCTTTGACATTTAGACAATCATACTATAAACAACGTAGACTAGTCTACTACTAACAACTAGACAATCATTGTAGACTAATAACCATATACGCATAAACATGGTTTGAGATACAAAAAAAATGAACAAAACCAAGAGTAATATTTCCTTTATATAATCCAACATGTCAAAATCTGATTGGACTCCTTAGTCCAAAATGATGACTCGTGAAGTAGTTGAGTTAGCTTGGGGAGAATAGATTTTAGATCACTGGATTCACTGTAATGTGCACATTTTATTATTCCTTCATTTGAATTTTTTTCTAATTTAGAGGTAGATAGTGATAATAGATAATTGTATTCCATGAGCAACAAACATTGGGCAAAGTATAATAAGCTTGTAATCATATTCATCTAATTTAGAGGTAGATAGTGATAATAGATAATTGTATTCCATGAGGAACAAATGTTGGGTAAAGTATAATAAGCTTGTAATCATATTCAACTCGATTGTGTGGTGCCTTATCTCATCTTTTGTTGATAGTGTGGAGTCTTAGGACTAGTAATCAATTTTATTTGGATCCATGTGGTCTTTTACTGATATTTTATTGTTTGCCACTGCTTATTAAAATACTATGTTTGGCTAAGGTCATTTGACAATTTAATTTATCTCACGTTTGGGTAAAGTCATTTCACAATTTATCTATCCCGTTATAGAAGAATTCTAAAAGAGATCATCCTCACCATTGTTTCAAGAACATCATCACCATTGTTTCATGGACATTCTCGTAGGTTAACTTGGTTTTTTTTGCTATGATTAAAAAAAAACAAACAAACATCTGCATAGACAAATACCAAAACTTATACCTTTTATGAGTGAAAATGGTATTGAGAAAAATTATCCTCACCATTATTTCAAGATCATCATCTTCTCGTAAACTAACTTGGTTTTTTTTACTATTTTTAAAATAAAAAGCAAACTTTTACATGAACAAACACCAAAACTTATACTTTTAGATTCTACTTTTATGAAGTGACTCTACTTAAGCAAAATTGATAAATAGAACTTCAATTCTCTCTATTTATTAATGAACCAATAATAATATATGAAAGTGAATTATATTAAAATAAAAATAAAAAGTCAAATAAAAATGTAAAATAAATTCGAGACGTCAGATATTTTAGATAAGCTACTCACTAATGTAACAAGGAGTCAGTGCTCTATGGGCAAAATTCTAGGGGACGCAATTGAGTCGTGTTGTAACTACGATACCCCTCGATAAATTAAGCTATAGTCTCACATACTTCCCAACCTCAGCTTGTTCGATCATCACAATCTCAACGCAGGTTGATAAAGCTATTCCAATTTTGCATCAAACGCACATGGATTGAGTAAAAGTGTTACTGAATAAATAAATAATGATGGCAAGAAATTTTCATTTATTAATTATAAAAATTAGATAATTTTATAATACAGTTTTTATAAATTTTAATTTAATTATTATAATTACTAAATTATAATATGGATTTAATTTTTATAAAAATTGTAATAATTTTAATAATATTAAATTAAAAAGGAAATTATCTAAAAAATAATATAGTTTTTTTGTTTTTTAATTAAATTAATTAATAAATAAAAAACTATATGAATTTAGAGATATAGATTTTGGATTGTGTATTGACCTATATATTATATAAGTTTTTTATATGTAGAATCGTCTATGATTAAATAATGTGACATGTTTTTATAATTTGTCTCTAATCATATATTAATTTTTTTATAATAATATTAATAATAAAAATCATAAAATTAGCTTTTAAATTTTAGCAAAGTGAAATGTATCATGAATAAGTGTTTTCATGAGCCATTTAATTTATATGGATGTTTATTACAATACCATGAGCCAATACCATGGCTTATTAATACCACATGCTCAAAAGACCATAACACATATCAATATGACACATGTTCATATGACATTTTTTTAATTAATCAATCTAATTATAGAATTAATATATAAATTAAACACAAATATACATTTTCTAAAAACATGTAACAATATTCTTAATCATGGAAATTCATCCTCACTTTATCATGGAGATTCTTAACCTGTAAATAGGTTTTGTTATATGACATTTTTTGTAAATAGATTTTGTCATAATACCATGGGCACCATGGCTTATCAATACCATATGCCCAAAAATGATAACTCGTTTCATATGACACCTCTTATATCATTTTTTAAAGTTAATCAATGTAATTAAAAGATCAAAAAAAAGACATAACTACTTTGGAAATAAATCACAACCTTTGATTTATGTAACTATTAAGAATATTCTAGAATCTTCTATGGAGGTTATATCCCTACCATCCAACCAATAATTATTGCATTTGAATACCCCGTCCAAGGCATCTAACATTGGGGAGCTTCAGTAATCTCTAGATTTGAGCCCACTACCAGCATTGTTCAACTCCTTTGAGAGAAATGAGAGTGTCTTAATGACCTTATTTGATTGGACACTTTGCACAATATAATGCCATGTGGATAACTACATCACATATTTTATCCCATAATTTCTAGATATTGTTGTAATATTCATGCATGTTGTTTAAATAATGTATAGGGATTTTTTATTCTTAAGATTTGCAAGAAAACTATACAAAATTAAAATATTTAAAAATAGTTCATACTTAAGTGAATAATATGTTTTCCATTAGTTACTTCACACTATAATTTAAGCAAGCCTTTGTATTAAAAAAAGAATAGGAATAGGATGTAAATAAATATACTTACCAAGAGTTACTTCCCACCATTATTTATGTAGGGGGAAAAGTGTAAATGTGTAGACATCCAAATTTATTAGTTCCTACCAAAAGACTAATACAAGTTATAATGTTTTATACAAATTTTTTTGAACATAATTTCTAACTTGAGCAGAAGACATTAAGCTACCTTGCAACACTTGTTCTAAATAAATTATTAATTTTACATTCAATACATTTACATATAATCAAAATTTAATCTCTTCTCGTATTATTTTATTTAATAGCCATATCCAATCAATTTTAAAACATGGTTATTAATATGTTTATTTAATTTTAATATATATACACACACACGCTAAAAATGTTAATATAATATTTTTAAAATTATATTACAATATAAAAAATTGTATTATAATATTAAAAATATTATGTTTTTAAAAGTATTGTTTACATAGTAAAATGTTAATATAATCAACCTAGATATATCTTAACTTCGAATCTATGAAGTGTCGAGAGGGATCAAATCTCTATAGGTGTAAACTTATTTTCTGAATGCAAAACTTTAAGGTTTGATCCCTCTGGGAGTTTGATAGGTTCAAAGTTAAGATGAATCTAGGCTCGTCTAATTATTAATTTTATTTTTTAGGTTAATTTCTATTTTTATCTAATTTCACTGAGTCAAAATGTTTTAATTAATAATTTTATATTTATTTTCATTTTTAATTTTATGTAATTTGACCAAGTCAAAATGTTTAGATAACATAATATAACTGGACATTACAACATCTCTTCCATACTAGGATGGAAAGTGTTAAGCCTCCACGCTAGTGGCAACTCTAAGTTCACTTGTGAGGGTTGTGCGTGACCGACTCACCTTTTTGTTTCACCACTACTAGAGTGTTCAGACTATGCCTACTACCAACACTTAGCCAAATTATTATTCAAGTGTTCTTCTACTTGAGTTATGCAGCGAAATTATCATAAATTTAGTTTATTTATCTTCTTTACAATTTACTTCATAAATCTCGCGGTATCAATAAACAACAATAACAATAGTGTACACACAAGTTATGAAGGGAGGGACAAATCCCAATAGTTCGCCCACTATAATATTAACTTCTACAAATATTTTACAAAGTTACAATTTACAATGTTCATCTTTACAAATCGTGCAACGTACCCAAACTTCTACCCACTCATGCATCCTGTTTTTGCAACCCAATATGACTTATGCCTAAACGTGATTCTTCCCTGAACATTGTTTTGTTGGTTTGTGTAGCCCACACTCTACCTGCACGTCCAACAGTCACCCCTACCTGAATGTGGCACTTGCGGTTTTTCCCAAATTCCTTGCTTGTGGTCTACGGCTCTTCTTGTCGTGCAAGAGGCCTGTGGGCTTACAGGAAACCCCAAGTTTTGTGCTAGTGAAATTTCAGAAGTTTCCCTTAACTAGACACTTGCCTTCCTAGCCCACCCTGGGCGGGCTCATGGATTGTCGGATTGTTCTTCCCAAGTATCACTTCCCTGCACATTCCCTGAACTCGTCTGAATTGTTCATCCACACTTTGCCTTCGCACTTATCTTATGAACTTGTGTGAGTTGCTTGGTGATGCCTTGAATGAATTCCATCCTCTGTTTACTTATACACCTTTCATCCAAGTGTTTTCCCAAGCAATGTGTTCGTTCACCTTCAAGCCGACCCGTTCAGCTACTTGGCTGACATGCTCAGCCGACTTGTGTTGTGTTTAACGCGCCCCTTCACCACGATCCAACATGTTTTGTGTTCGAGTGGGCGCTCCTTGCTAGTTTCACACACGCCCTCCCATCCGCACCTTTCCTTGGTCGCTCGCCCCTTCATCGCATGTCGCGCCCACGTTCTCTACTTGCCCATCGCTCACCTACTCGCTACACATCACACGCGCTCCACGATTTGGGCGAGCAACCACCACTATGCCCCATCATACACTTGTCAATTAGACATGTTCGAGTGCCCCTGCTTAGCTTGGACATGCATCCTCCCTACTCACCCACACATTCAATTAAACATGCCCATCGCCCATCAGTCCAACTCGCCCTTGATTATGTACATTCAATTTTTCAACTCTCTCGTCTGTGTTGGTGGGTGGTCACGAGCATTTGCCAACTCAAGGCCATGAAATCCTCCCCCACTTTAAAAATGTTATCACCCTCGACAACACCATCCTAGAAACTCCATTGCCAAGAATAAATGTCGCAAAGTGTCATCAGCTCCAATGTCAACTGTCCCTGTTGCATGAACTATCTACCTCCATCGCATGAACCTCCATCAAGGCTCATGACTATATATGGGTAAGACTCCTCAATCCATGGTCATCATCCACAACCTGTCACAATTCTCCATACTATTGAGAAATGGCAACAAGAAATTCCAATTTAATTTGTCGTTGAATTAAACTGAGAATTTAAATTGAATTCTATTCTTATAGCAACATGTAAATAGTTAATTAAGTTTAATTAACTTAATTAGCTTAGGAATTTAGAGTTGGAAGTCTTTCTAAAGTCATGTATATGTTCTCCCTAAGTTTTAGGGGTCCAGTATGAGTTTAAATTGAGTTGGAAATTAGATCACTCAGTTTACAGAGTTAAGTTAAGTTAAATTAGTTCCAAACTGTTTATGGAACTAATAAGAGTTAACAGTCAGTTGGTCGATTCCTCTGCACAATCTACCAGACTCGCAATCATTTAGCCCTAGGAAGCCTATGATGGCCTGTCGAAGAGCTCCTTTCGATGACCTAGATAAGTTATATTGAACCCAATAATGCATATCCCAGGTATGTTTCTCTCTGATTTAACTGAAACATGATTCATTTAAGCTCAAAATTGGTTCACCCAAACACTACTCATCTCAACAGGTCTAAAATTACAGTTAGTGCCTATCTTAGGCCTTATATACCGACTCTACTCTTCGAATAGTTCCAAGGCCAAAGTGGTCGCCTTTATTTCTTTTTCTCCCATGCTTGTAATGATTCCTGGTTCTCACATTGAAAATACAGTATGCTCACATCCTCTGGAAGGAATAATGAGACCATCTGTAACTGGGTTGCGAAGATTGGGCGATTGAGCTAGCTGAGGAAGATGAGTATGAGATCGAATCGATTCAATGGAATCATTCCTGAATCGCTGACCAAATGCTAGCATCTGCGAGGGTTTGAACCACGTGGAGTCGGGCCATCCTTCGGAAATACTTTCTCACGCTCTATAAATCTCGTTGTCAACAATGATCAGTGTTTTCGACTTCACGTAGCTTGCTTAGCAACCACACTGACGCTGTGGATGGGGAATTTTGCTTTTGCTGTTCACACATGTAATCCGTGGGCTTGTGCTATCAAATGGGCTATCAATTTTCCTTGCATATATACAACTTTAACTCGCATATATTCAAGACCATCAAAATTTCACTGAATGGTAACTAGTGTGGGAGTGGCATTCACCATAGCGATACCACAGCGATATACCACGGTTGGAAGCTTTGAATGGTTGATAATGAGTATAATGAAGTTGTGGGGTATGGGAGTGGTCGTAGTTGCAAAATAGAGCAATAAAATGATGGATTAAGCCTTACGGAGGCTGTTCTCCTTATTCATGCTGCAAATTCACAATGTTGTTGGAAGAGGCAGAGGAAACCTATTCGCAAATTCATGATGGATTGAATGCATATTATGCTGGACCTCGAGTTGCATAGCCCATTTCATCGAAAAGCAGCACGCATCGAATGAAACCGTTTCAAAATTAGGGAGGACTGTGTATGAGAAGCGCCAAGCTAGGATTCAACTGTATTCTTGGATGGGAGGTAGCATCAGAGATGCCAGGCTAGGGTACACAACGAATATATTAAACCATGACTGAAATTTTGCAGGGATATGACAGACATGTCAGCCTGCAGAACATAAGAAGAATATGAGCCGAATATGCAGGAAGGAGTTACAATAATTGTCGTAGACAGAGTGGCGCAGCATCAATAATGGCAAAAACGGTTATAGAGAGGGCACAGAGCATATCTTGGACAGTGCTGGTCAGGCAAAGACAAAAAATAGAGACCCGTGGAGTCAGGAATGTCGGGGATGGTAGAGCCAAAGCACCAGGACTTTTAACGCACACATTGTGGTATTCATTCAACGCACCAAAAATTATACATATGCCAGCACAAATATATAACGAATTCAACACCAGCACATGAATTAGTCAACCAGCGATATCACCGAGAGTTCACGACCCACATAACATTAATGGTCAATGCATAGCTCTGGTGAGAGAAACACAACAAAAGGCCACAAGCAAACAGTGACTCAAATATTAGCAGGACCAGAATTCGTCTGCTCTGATACCATGTTAAACACACATGGACAGCAAGAGAGATATGAAAGATAAAACATGCAACACAATTTTTATTGACAAATGATATACATTTATAGTACATTATGTGACCGTTGGGATTCACATCCCAAGGTCTCTTGGACTCCTTTTGTCTGTTCGGCTTCCACAGTAACTCATTGAGGATTAGGTGTCCAACAGTGCATCCACAAGTGTCACTCTAGTTAACTGAAGATCCCCTCATCAGAAACTCATGCATGTCGATTCTGAGAAAGACCCAGTTGAGACTAGAGTGCAGGGACAATGTATTATTCATTGTATTATTTACTGGAGTGTAAATATCATGCATGCATCAGAGACTTATCCTATGTTTGAATTGCACAGTTTTGGAAGCATGAAAACCATTAAAATACAGGTTATTCATCCTAGGAATTATGCAAGAGATTAGGGGCTTGGAGAGCTACAGAATTGGCTAAGTGTTCGCCAAGAGCTTGCTTGTGAGCTGAGAGAGTTGAGCATACTTGTGTGGAATTGTTCTAGTGAGAATAGCTTTGTCTCTTCACTCATATTTCTGATATATGCAATACAGATAGCGGGATTTTGAGAAGTGGCTTTCCCCAGATACATATTGAGTTATCTGTGTTGATTTATCTTCTTCTTGTTCATATTGTTTTCATTGATCTATTGCCTTCCGTTCTTTTTATGCACGAAGTTGATATTCTCCATAGAAAGATTGTGATTTATTGGGAAGTAAACCCAATATCTTTCCCATAATATAAACATAGCAATCACTCTCCCAAATCGAATCCCAACTCTCATAGCTAATGACATTTTTTCATCTAAATGACTTAGTCATCCCACTTTGATATGGTTACTCTTACTACTATTGCCTTCTCCCATTGGCACTCTCTTTGCATTGCATGTATTTAAAGGACATCCTCGTAAGAACTTATTATTTTGAAATGATGCTACATTGAAAGTAGAAAATTGTTTGCTTATTGGGATTTAGCCACATAAGTTATTACTTGAAACATAAAAAACTGCCAACATTGACAATTTAGAGAGCTCTTGAGGAATCCCTTGAGTCAACCTGTTTTTGGACAAGTCCAACTCCTCCAAAGTAAATATATTACTAAGTGTAGGCATTTGTCCTTCCAATTGATTCGCAAATAAATTCAACAATCCCAAGCCACTTAGGCTCCCTATGCTTGTAGGGATCCCTCTTGTAAAATTATTTCTTGAAAAGTCAATTATTGTATTTGTAGAAAGCACATATGTGAGAGTACATTTAGTTCTTTTAATTATAATGGAAAATGGTACTGTAATCTCATCTTAAATATTTGAATATATAGCATTGATTGTAAATCCTTGGAGTCTCTTAAGATGAAAAGGCATTGCTCCATTGAATTTATTGTTGGATAAATCCAACAGTTGTAACTTGGTAAGATTTGTAATAGATTGGGGAATGCCACCATGGAAATTATTATAACTAATACTTATCACTCTTAAGTTTTGAAAATTTCCAATATGTTGAGGCAGCTCACCCTTTAACTGATTTTTCCTTAAATCCAACAATTCGCACATGGCCAAAGACATTGGCAAAGTTCTAGAAAATTTGTTAGAGTGAGCTGAAAAATACCATAAAGAATTTGGAAAGTTTATATTACCCAAAACTTGACTAAATGATTTTTTTGATATATTTATAAGGAATAGAGATTTGAGTTTTTCTATAATTTTAGGAATTTTTCCACGAATATTATTATTGGAATATCTATGGTCGTTAAATCTTTGAGATTTCATATGGATTTAAGAATGTTCCCAGTAAAGTTGTTTTGTGAAAAATCAAATATTCTAGTGAGGAAAATCCACTAATATGAGAATGGATGTTGTTTGAAATATTATTCCTAATCAAATTTAGGTAATTAAGAAATTTTAAGTGACCTATGCTATTTGGAACATGTCCGCTTAAGTTGTTTGAAAATAAATACAAGAATTCAAGGGATTGAAGTTTTCCTATGTCCTAAGGAATTGTACCAGTGATCTTATTGGTATTGAGAGAAAGAAGTGTAAGCTTATTCAATCTTGTAATGGTTTCATGTATGGGCCATATGAGCATATTTGAATGAAGATCTAGGAAAGAGAGATTACTGCAATTTCCTATTTCGGAAGGGATAGAACTGGGAAAAATTCCATGAGCACAATTATAATCAAGGTCATCATATCCTAGAGTATCACATAGGCAATGGATTGAAAGTTCAGTAAGCTCCTTCAAATTACCCAACTCACTTGGTACACTGTTGAACAATCATTTGTTCCTCAAATATAAAGACTTGAGGGATGAGCAATTTCCTAGAGCCGAAGGACTAATGCTCTGCAATTTGTTAGAACTTAAATGCAACATCTATAGGTTGTGCAATGATCCTAATTTCAATGGAATTCTTCCACTGATGTTGTTGTAACATAGATGCAGGGTCTCTAGCTTGTGTAGCAACCCCAATTCCACTGAAATTCTTCCACTGATGTTGTTAACTGAAATGCCAATGTGCAATAACCCAGTGAAATTGTGGAGCCCTATAATTATTTCGCTCAAGTAATTTCCACTTAGGTCGATGTGCAATAGTTGGGACTAATTGGAAAGAGTTGTAATTCCTCCACTTAATCGGATATGAGTCAAGTCGATGGACGATAACTGATTGTGATTACCTAGAGTTAGAGGATGTGACCACTTAACTGATTGAAGGATAAGTCAAGTTCCAATAGACTTATCATCAAACCCCAAATGAAAGTGGGAGGCATTGAACCGCTGAATTGATTCACTCCTAGCCACAACTCTTGGAGTGATGTGCAGTTGATTAGAGAATTTGGAATACTTCCACTCAGAATATAATTGACCGCCAAGATAATATATTTCAAGCTGATTAGATGACCAAACTCAGATGGCAAGGTCCCATTCAAGAAGTTCCATGAAAGTTCAATCCATCAAAGTCCTGCGCAATTAGATAATGAAGCTGGAATACTTCCACGAAGACCATTCATCCAGAAGTTGAGATGTTTCAAGTTGAATGACCCATTCAAGGACTTCATTAAAAGGTCGATCCATCGAAGGCCTATGCAATTAGACAATGAAGATGGAATAGATACTTCAAGCATATTAATGTTGAGGTTAAGTAATCTCAAGGCTTTAAGATTCCTGATTTCAGGTGGAATAAATCCTGTAAAATTATTGCCACAAAGTTTCAACTCCCACAATGAAGAAAGGTTGTCAAGAGAGGGCGAGAGGGTACCTCCCAATTGTAATTTAGGATCCCCCAATAAACTATTGTTTATGGCAACATGAAGTATTATGTAAATAACTCTTCGAGTGTGTTGACTGCAACGAATACCATACCATGATGAGCATAGCTGCTTTGAATTCTAAGCTATCCAGTTGTGCATATTTCCCATTGGATCACTTTCGATATGAATTTTAAAGGACAAAAGAGCATCAAAGTCGCTTTCATGGTGACCTTCCTCCAGCTCATAACATCCATTCTAAACAAAATATTGAGATTGAGATTCGGGATGGAGATGATCATTTAAACCCTCCTTCAATGGGCTCTAGCTTGAATGATTAGTATTTTTCACAGCAACAAGAGAGGCTACAAATATAACAAAGCATGGGAGCATCATGATCATGGGAGAAACTATTTTATGATCCATTCACTCAAATTTGAGTTATGATGTTGTACACACACACACACACACACACACACACACACACATATATAAGATGAAAAGACATCAAGAGAGGAAGGGGAGGTATTTTCATTATGGTAGATAATGGAAGCTATGATGATTTATTGAGTGATATTAAATGGCCGACTAGACCATATATATATATATATATACTAGCACAACCACATTTACCAATGTGGTTAATATATGTTGATAGGGGTATATGAAATAGATTCACAGTTACCACATTTACCAATGTGGTTGATACACGCTTATACGCGTATATCTACCACCCACCAAATTAATAATTGTTATGTGTATTTTGTTAAAGGCTAACTATTTCTAATTATTAATAACTATATAAATAATAATAGTCATAGCATTTTATATTTATATAATTATACTTGTTATGTTAACATTATTTTGTACATTAATATAATATTAGATATTACATAAATTTATGCTAACATATTAATAATTATATTTAAAACTTTAATATAATTCACATATAACATAATAATAAAATTTAGTTCTTATTAAAAATATGTTTTTTACTATAATAATTATTATATATTTATGAATATAATTTCCAATATATTTTATATATTTACTTGGAGTATATTAATAATATTAACTATATGCATACTACATATTAAACTAAAATATTAATACTAATACTTTGATATTATAATATATATATATATATATATATATATAATATATATATATAATATAGATACATTATAGATAGTCTAACTTATAGACGAAATAACTTTTTTCACCAGAATTCACCAAAATTTGGCAATACAATTTCAAGATTTTTTGTTGTCTAAAATACAGTTTTTTATTCATAAATGGATTAAGTACCCTAAAACACCCCTAGGGCACTCAAACTATGCAGATTAAGCAATTTAAACTAAAGATTTTAAAAATATCTATTAGATTTTGATTAAAATTGACCAGAAAAATGATTACGAAAAAAGCCATTTCATCTATAAATTAGACTACACACGCACACACACACACACACACACACACACACACACACACACATATATATATGTATATATGTATATATGTATATATTGTTCTGTTGAGGATTGAGGAGGAATGTCTCCGATCCTCCATGATGCAGCGCCTCAGGGTCTAGGGTAAGCCCTCGTGGACTTTTTGCAGCTGCTATCATTCCACATCCATCTCTTACCTGCATAATTCCTCTTTGTTACAGTGTGTGGTCAAGATCCTTCCCTTTCGCTCGACAGTTACTACTCCATTGACTCCATTGTTGCTGCCGCAATGGACTCAGAAGTTGTCAACTTTTCAGCTGACCCAAATCCCTACAAGGATATTTGGATGTGCCCACGCACCGTGTCAGGTTTTGGTTCCCGTTGTTCACTATTTGTTCGCAGTCTGCGCCAATACCTATCACGGACCGCCGTAGGCCATCTATGCCCCACCTCTCAGATTCAGTCACTCTTGATGCATCTTCTGGTCTGGATTGTCCTCTGCTTTCCCTTGCAACCCTCAATCTCATCACGTCTTGCATCCCTCCCTCTCCCTCTTTTGACTCACCACTCCCCCCAACACCCCCTCATCTACCAGCATCACTCAGCCTCGACTTTCCTCCTCCCACTTCACCACACCGGCTAGCATTTCTAACCTTAACCCTAACTGCCCACTACTCGGTTTCCCCATTCCTTCAAGTTGCTTCAGTATACCTGTACCTAACCCTAAGAGCACCCCTCACTCCCTGCAGGCAGCATATCAAGGTAGCAGGGGACCCTTCCAGGACCACCCAATGGCTCCAAGGTCCAACAAAGTAAAGAAAGGGAAGTGCATCAAGGCGACTGACAAGGACATCAACCTCACACTGGGAGAAGATCTTATGATGGGAGAGGTGATGGACATGGCCAACAATGTTTTGGTGGGCCGAGTTAGAGGGCGAACCTACACTGCGGAGTGTCTTCATCTCTGGACTATGGAGATATGGGGTTCCCTTCTTAAAGAGCTACCCTCAATTACAGTTCTCACTCGTGGGTGGTTTTCTCTCAGATTCCACAAAGAGGAATATACAGATTGGATCTTCTCGTGATATTGGCACGTTGAACTTGACCTGGTGCTATTGAAACGATGTAGCCCCCTTTTTGATCTAGAAAGGGAACAACTTGGTGCAGGGCCGATTTGGGTATGACTTCCAGGGCTACCACTGCATTTTTGGTCAAAGGATGTGTTCATCCACATAGGCAATGCCCTAGGAACTTATCTGGATCATGACAAGACTTACAAATCTTCAGGAAACTTGTCCATGTCACGAATCCTGGTCCATTTGGATACAAGGGAAGGATTGGAGGAGAAGATCACCCTCCACTAGAGACATTTTTCACGCAAGTAAATCCTTGATTACGAAGGGGTTCCCTTCTGATGTTGGAGATGTCACAAAGTAGGGCACTTGTACAAGGAATGCCCTCTAGTTTCGCCATCATCTCCTCAATCTGCAAAGGGAAAAAAATCAAATGCATCTAGATGAACCACAAGTGGAAGATCAGCCTTCTTTCTCTGCCAGTTCGATGGATGCAGATGGGGACACTTCTCGGCCAACTTTCATTGTCCAAGTTCTGCCTATATCCATACCCATGATAAGATCCCGAACTGGTGCGGCGGCTGCTCCATCCACGAGTACATCTCCTCCTCTCTGTTCCTCTATTTTTCATTTTAGTAATTTCATGCATTCAATGTCAGCATTTGCATCCATCCCTTATATGATCTCCACTCCTATCAACTATTCACTTGTCCCCCCATCGACTATCTATTCCACCACTCCCCCTATTGTGTATACTTCGGGCTGGTCCAATCCATCTGGGCCATCCTCTTCCTCTCGATCTCATTCATATAACCTCCACTCCTGAACCCCTACACTTCTAGAATCAATTGGATTAGGTATCTCATATTTTACTGTGGAGACCAAACCCTCTCGGGGGTGTCCCTCTAATGTTTCTAAATCCATTAGGATTTCAAGGGTCGATGTGGCCCTTGGCAGACAGGTCATGATTGACAGGGTACTTAGAGAAAAATAAACCCTAGCTATTGTTCCCCCATGAAGTGGCTATATTTTAACTGTAGGGGTTTAGCTAGTCCCTCCCAAAAACTAGCTTTGAAGAGGCTTTTGGACTCTAAGCCTTGTGACTTTATTTTTCTACAAGAGACCCTAGGTATGGTAGAGTAGATTACATGGATTCTACACTCTTTGAATCCTGGTTGGAGCTTTCAAGCTTTGGATGTCATGGGGCGATCAGGGGGGTATCACTTTGGGAATTAATTCCCGTACCATTAAATATATCTCTGCTTGGGATGGCCATGCCTTCTTGGGAATGGACATTTTCTCCTCGGAGCTGGGAAGGAATCCCTACATTATCAATATATATGCTCCTAATCTTTATAGACTGGAATTTTGGAATAAACTATTAGGTCTCTCTCTGATCAACAACATTACCATTTTAGGAGAAGACTTAAACTTCACCATTGGCCATGAAGAATCTTGGGGTCATCACTCACAGTTGGATCCCCTCTCTAACCAACTAGAACTACTATTGGAGCAACATCACCTTATCAATATCCTTATGAACAAAAAGATTCCTACCTAGCATAACATAAGGATTGGAGATGCAGAATTAGGTAGAAGACTGGACCGTTTTATCATTAATGAAGAGTTGTTAGTCTCCTTCACATATTACAGGCAGTGGGTGGGTTTTGGTGGGATCTCAAATCACTCCCCCATCTATTTAGAACTAGCTGGCCCATCACAAAAGACCAGGTCTCCTTTCAATTCAATGCGACCTGGTTAAAGGACCCCGATTATCACAGATTAGTTACAAATTATTGCAGAGACCATCCACTATCAGATTATCACTATGTGGTAGAGGGTTTCTATCGTAACCTAGTGAATCTTAAAATAATCCCCATAAACTAGGCTAAAGACAAAAGAGTGAGGGATGAACAGACTCTCTGTGACATTGAGTGCCAGATTAATGATCTGACTGATGACCAAGGTAGAGGGTACACCACTATTGTAGCAAAGGCCAAATTGATGGAGCTGGAGGCCCAGAGATCCAAATTTCTGCTGGATCGGGAAGAGACATGGAGACTCAGGAGTAGAGCTATCTGGCTTCAAGCAGGGGATGAAAACACAAAATTATTTCATAACTTTGCTAAGGGGAGGAGGGTCAGAAATATTGTATGGAATATG
Organism: Pinus taeda; assembly: GCA_000404065.3. Classification (NCBI taxonomy): domain Eukaryota; kingdom Viridiplantae; phylum Streptophyta; class Pinopsida; order Pinales; family Pinaceae; genus Pinus; species Pinus taeda. Next base: position 17,948 of record APFE031745358.1, read on the forward strand.
CCAACTGAATAGGGGCACTCGTCTAATACTTTTCATCAGCTAGCACATTTGGGGAACACTCACTTCAAGCAACTCTTCAAAACCCCCCCTAGAGCAACACTAGAGAAATTATTTGAATTTTTGGACATTTCCCTAGATTTGTGGATCCATACTCAGTGGAAGATCTTATCAAACCTATCACTATGGGAGAATTTGAGAGCACATTGAAATGGTTCAAGAAGGATAAAAGTCTGGGGTCAGATGGTTGGTTGTGGAATTTTACCTATCCTTCTTTGAAACCATTAGTCCAGATCTTCTCAAGGTAATCAAGAAATGCAGAACTACTAGGATATTGTATGAAGCCATTAACACTACATTCATTTCCCTTATTCCTAAGGTGGACTCCCCTCAATCCTTTAGTGATTTTAGCCCCATATCCCTTTGCAACTGTCTGTACAAGATTATTGCTAAGATCATTGCAAATTGTATCAAGCCGATCCTCTCTGATAACATATCCTCTAAACAATTTGCTTTTCTCCACAATTGACAGATCCATGAAGCCATTGGTACTGCCCAGGAAGCCCTCCACTCCATCAAGCTGAAGAATTTGAAAGGAGTCATACTCAAAATTGATCTCTCAAAGGCTTTTGACCGTGTTAGTTGGCTCTACATCAGGATGATATTAACTCACCTTGGCTTCCCTACTCCCTTCATGTGATGGATTATGTGCTATCTAACATCTGTCTCATTTAGTGTCCTCATTAACGGATCTATTTCCTACTTCTTCCATGTAGAGAGGGGACTCAGACAGGGATGCCCACTCTCCCCTCTTCTCTTCCTGATAGGCATTGAAGGTTTAAGCAGGCTTATTTCATATGAAAAAAAGGGTAGGGAGACTACAGGGACTCAATATCACAGACCAATGCATACTTACACACCTCCTCTTCGTGGATGATGCACTTATATTCCTCAATGGAGACATACATGACTACAACACTCTTTTTGAGGTTCTGTGATTATTTTGTACAACCAAGCGGATGGAAATCAACCAACCAAAATCCACCATTACCCTTTTGGCATGATCTCCACAGGAACATCGTCATGCACATCAAAATTTCCCCTTCTAGCGTCTATACTTGCAGAAAGGATTGAAATACCTGGGCTTCATAATAAAATCACATGGATACAAAATTGCTGATTGGAACTAGTTGGTAGCTAAGGTAGAAAAAAGGTTAAACAACTGGAGCCATCATCTCTTGTCTAGGGCAGGGCATCTGGTGCTTATTAAATCTATTCTTGAAGCCACCTCGGTTTATTGGATGTCACTTGTTGGATTCCTCAAGGCATTCTATCTAGAATACAAAGGATTTGTTGTAATTTCTTATGGAAGGGGCATAAGGAAGGTAAACCATTTTCCTAGATCAAATGGAGCTGAATTGTTGTGCCAAAAAAATGGGGAGGATGGGGCCTCAAGGACCTCCTAGCTTTCGCTCATGCATTGGCGGCCAAATTGGGTTGGCTCCGCCTGAAGACCAAACGTTTATGGATTGAATTCGTCACTTATAAATATATTTGACCTCAGAATATCATCGATTGGATTCGTCTACCATCTTGGAACAAACATGGAATATCTGTTATCTAGAAAGTAGTCTTACAAACTCTCCCGACCATCAGGAGTGGGCCAACATCGCGAATTGGCAATGGTACAACAATTCGCATTAGGGTTTACCATGGATTGGATGTGGAAATCTGTACCAACTCCACCCGGACTTGATTTCCATTCTTAACAACATAGGCATCGTCACCATAGCTCATATCGTGGATCAGTTGAATACTACTATTTATCAACAATCTTGGATTTCTGCAACTAACCTCGACATCCCCGATCTGTGGATTTAGGAGTGGAGGCAATATACAAATGCATTATCATAATCACATTTGTGAATAAGGGATGATGAGGATGTTTTGATTTGGGCTTCGATAGTACATGGGGCATACACACCTAAAAAAGGATACCCCATCATCCACGCTACTCATAAGCCCCCTGTTCTGGAAAGCTGGTGGCGTATGATCTGGAAACTCAAGGCACCGCCCCACACGCGCCTATTCATGTGGAATATGATCATGAATAAGACACCCATTGGCACTAATCTCATGAAAATATATTTTCCGGGTCCATCTTGGTGTGTTTTATGTCGCTAGGAGGAGGAAACAAATGATCATTTATTTATGTCCTCCAATATCAAATAGCTAATATGGGTGCAGACTCTATCCATGTTCAACATCAATCAGAGATGGGAAGGGAACTGCATTAAGGAAGTGTGGAATAGTTGGTGGAATGCATCCCCCACTATGAAAATACGTAATCTCCCTTTGATCCTTTGCTGGAATACCTCGTTATGAAGGAACAATATTATTTTTAAAAATAAGCTAATCAGGTGGCCACTAATTATCTCAAGAATCTACCACAACTTTAATGAAATCCCGAAAGAGGACCAACCCACCTCGACCTCAACTATCACCCCTAAATTTATAGATCATGCTCGTCCCTGGGCCTATTTTGATGGTTTAACACAAGACCGGGGGTGTGGAGGGGGACTCCTACTCCGCCTATCAGATTCACATTTATTCCACATCTGTATGGGGTTGGGTGCAGGCACAAACAATTACGCTGAGCTCATCTCGTTTCTTCATCTACTATATTTTTCACTAAACCAAAATTGTAGAAACTTACACATCTTTGGGGACTCTAAGATTGTCATAAATTGGTTCAATTTCATATCTGCATGCCATGTTCATTCACTCAGGAACATTTTGGACGATGCTTTGTTTTTAAAACCACAATTTAATCAAATTTCATGTATACATATTTATAGGGAGTGCAACAAATCTACGCATTAGCTTTCAAAAGAGGCAGCACATCAACCTAGGGGTGAATGGCTGATACATGAGCAAAGACAGGGACAGGCCTACCAGTACTATCATAGGCCTTATATAGAACATATTCAACAAAGGGCCGATAGGCCCTAATTTATCATAGACTTTGATGCACCAACAAACAGAAAATTCACATCAAAGGATTTTATTTTTGAAATTTTGTAATATTTCTTGTAAAACACTTACTGATCTCTGAAGGTCCACCCTACATGGGTAATATGTAGAGACTTATACTATTTGATGACTACAATCGCACGTATAGCATATGCCATAGGCATCTACAACATAGTATTTTATTATTATTTATAATAAGTATATATCTCTTATCAATAGCATCAATAATTTTATATATGTATTAATATAATTGTTAATATCTTTCATATATTTACTTTCTATAAATTAAAAATATCAACTAAACCCAAGGGATTAATAGACATACATGATTATTAATATTA
>APFE031745361.1:0-14399 GCA_000404065.3 Pinus taeda
CAAGGTTGGTGCCTTGAGAAGGTGCCCTAGAGGTCGAAGCCTCACAAAAGTCAAAGTTGGTGCTTGGCAATAGGTTGGAGCCTGGGAAATTGAAGATTGGTATCTTCATCTAGGATTGGAGCCCTATATACATTGTACTTGATTTATTGTGAAAAAGAAATTAATAAAAGCATTTATTCTTATTGTTCATTTTGTGTTCTAAATATAAGTGATATAGCTGGTAAAAGTAACAATTGAAAAGAAATACTAATTCACTCCCCCCTTAGTGTTTCCAACAATTGGTATCAGATCCAGTACCTTCACTCAAACCCTGACAGCTTGAAGGTTGATCATTAGAACAAAAATGGAGAAGCCAAGGAAGAAAGTCTCCAATCCTCCTAAAGATGTGTCTATCTCAACCACCGAAATTGAAATCAATCAATTTGTGAAGGCTCCATTTTTCAATGGATATATGGGAGGCAAGAATGAGGAATTTCTTAAAGACTCGAGGCATTGAAGTCTAGAAATCGGTGGTTGTTGATAGCATGATGGATGGAGAATTCAAGGAGTACAATGCACAAGCGATGAAGGCTATCTTGAATGGGCTACCTGATTCTATGAAGGCCAATTTTGAAAAATGTTCGTCAGCAAAAGGCATATGGGATAAACTTCATGATCTTCACTCAAAAGGAGCGTTGACAATGATCTCTAGTCAAGAAAATGATCTAGAGCCCATCAAGGAAGCTGAAGATAAGAGTGATAACACCAAGGCTAAAGAAGACCTAGAAGATGAAGTGAATGAAGAAGATTTTGAAGAAGATCTCCTCACTAAACTTATGGCTGCCATAGAAGAGATTAACAACTTGAAAAACGAAAATGAGGAACTTAAGAAGAAAGCGCAAGTTGGTGACCAGGGAAAGACAAGGAAGGAAATTTACCTTGTCAAGCTTCAAGTACAATAAAGAGATGAGGAGCTCACTAAGATTAAGGAAGAATTTCATCAAAAAAAAAGAAAGCATCATGAAGAAGTCATATCCATGACAAATCAATTGGATAAGGCAAAGAAACGGGAAGATACCTTGTCAAGCCACCTTGAACAAAGGCAAAAGAGCTTGAACAAACTTGAAGGAGAGATTGGTCAATACAAGGAAGAGGTCTCCTCCGTTAAATTACAACTAGAAGAAGAAAGGAAACAAGCACAAGGAGCTGAGAAGGCAACGGAAGCATTGGCATTCATAGAAGGAAAAGTTGATAAATAGAAAAGGAGAGAAACACCATGACATGCCAACTACAAGAGAAGGATGATGACATCATCAAATTAAGAGTAGAAATCATCTCACTTAAGGCTCAATCATGTGAAGCAACCAAGATGATTGAAGAAATGAAGAAGCAACTAGTTATTAAAGATGATGATTGTGAAAATTTAAAAGGAGAAACTATCTTTCTTAAAAGGGAAGTTGACTTGCTGAAAAAGAACTTGAAAAGCTCTCAAACCCTAGATGACATCCTAAGTCATCAAAGGTCTCCCCTTGATAAATCAGGCCTTGGCTACGCAGGTGAATCCTCAAGCAAGTACGAAAATGCTTCAAACAACAAAGATGTAAGGAAGCCAGGAAGAAATGTTGATGCTCCCAGCAAAGACAAGAGTCAAGCTGACATTGGAAGAAATACTACTCCAAGAAGAAATGCAGATGGTGTCAAGGATGCAAGAACAATGGTTATCATCAAAGGATCCCAAGGAAAAAAGACTTCAGAAGTACATCAAGGATACCTTCTTCTCCCAGGTACCAAAGTATATTTCTTGGTTATTTCTATTTTTGTACAAACTTTGGGCACATGGCAAAAGATTGTAGGGCATATCACAAAGATAAATATAATGGTCCTCGTCAATCTCCAAGAAGCAATTTTGCAAGAAGTCATGAATTCTTATTCATGAACAACATAGAGTGCTTCAAGTGTCATAACATTGAACATATGGCACGCGATTGTAACTTGACTTGAGCACCTACTCAAGGTAGAACTATGCCAGAGAAGAAAGTTACACTAATATGGAGAAAGAAGCTGATTCACTCCGAAAATCTCTTGAACTCTCCAGCAAACAACACATGTTGTTGACTTGATCCTTGATAATCTAAGTATTTGATGGAGAGACTCTGTCAGAAAGAAGACCATGCATATAATTAGGGGGAGCGTAGGATGGTTAGGCATTCTTGCAGAAGCTATCCGTGAATGGGCCCTATTAAATCCTTGATGAGCCACATGGACAATCATCCTTTGATAGATCGTCTCTTGGGAGAAATTCCATTGAAGAACATGAGCCCTTATTCATCCATGAACTATTATTGAAGATCTCTTCCACTTGATCACTAAGCAGGTAATCTTTCATGAGCTAGAGGAGGTCGTGCAGACAAGGGGAGTTGGTTCACCACATGAAGAAATGCAAACATATCATGGACCACATTGCCAGAAAGAAGAACACCATGACAGGGGGAGTTCTTGGGCACCCCGTTTGCCATTGATGTCAAAGGGGGAAGGAATGTTGGAAGGGCAAGAATATTGCCATCAATGACAAAGGGGGAGATTGTTAATCTAGGTTGCCATTGATGTCAATATGGCGTTGGCTGAGGCGCAATACTCTTGAGAACCCTAGTTACAGATTAGGATGTCTTGCCCTAAGAAGTTGCCAAGTGTCTGATTGGTGATCTAGTCCCTAGGTACAAGCCTTTGATGTGAAGAACTACACTTAATGAAGCCATACTTGTGATGATGTTATACTCTTATATGTCCACACTTAATGAAGGTGCTTGATGAGGGTTGGAAGACTAAGTGATGACGTGTCTGATGATTGAAAGAGACTTTCCTAATGATACTGCCTACAACATATTTCTGCACCATTATATGATTACATGAGATGATACACTCATTATTGCATACACTCATGATGACATAAATGCAACACTCCTACATGATGACACACTCATACATTGATAACAATGAAGAACCCACTGTCCCAAATATTACTCATGCCGTCCTAAACTTTTTATGCATAAAATTTAAGGACAGTCACAAAGAACATTAATTTTTGCCAACTTAGAGGCATTTTTGAATGGATATATGGGAGGCAAGAATGAGGAATTTCTTAAAGACTCGAGGCATTGAAGTCTAGAAATCGGTGATTGTTGATAGCATGATGGATGGAGAATTCAAGGAGTACAATGCACAAGCGATGAAGGCTATCTTGAATGGGCTACCTGATTCTATGAAGGCCAATTTTGAAAAATGTTCGTCAGCAAAAGGCATATGGGATAAACTTCATGATCTTCACTCAAAAGGAGCGTTGACAATGATCTCTAGTCAAGAAAATGATGTAGATCCCATCAAGGAAGCTGAAGATAAGAGTGATAACACCAAGGCTAAAGAAGACCTAGAAGATGAAGAGAATGAAGAAGATTTTGAAGAAGATCTCCTCACTAAACTTATGGCTGCCATAGAAGAGATTAACAATTTGAAAAACGAAAATGAGGAACATAAGAAGAAAGCGCAAGTTGGTGACCAGGGAAAGACAAGGAAGGAAATTTACCTTGTCAAGCTTCAAGTACAAGAAAGAGATGAGGAGCTCACCAAGATTAAGGAAGAATTTCATCAAAAAAAAAGAAAGCATCATGAAGAAGTCATATCCATGACAAATCAATTGGATAAGGCAAAGAAACGGGAAGATACCTTGTCAAGCCACCTTGAACAAAGGCAAAAGAGCTTGAACAAACTTGAAGGAGAGATTGGTCAATACAAGGAAGAGGTCTCCTCCGTTAAATTACAACTAGAAGAAGAAAGGAAACAAGCACAAGGAGCTGAGAAGGCAACGGAAGAATTGGCATTCATAGAAGGAAAAGTTGATAAATAGAAAAGGAGAGAAACACCATGACATGCCAACTACAAGAGAAGGATGATGACATCATCAAATTAAGAGTAGAAATCATCTCACTTAAGGCTCAATCATGTGAAGCAACCAAGATGATTGAAGAAATGAAGAAGCAACTAGTTATGAAAGATGATGATTGTGAAAATTTAAAAGGAGAAACTATCTTTCTTAAAAGGGAAGTTGACTTGCTGAAAAAGAACTTGAAAATCTCTCAAACCCTAGATGACATCCTAAGTCATCAAAGGTCTCCCCTTGATAAATCAGGCCTTGGCTATGCAGGTGAATCCTCAAGCAAGTACGAAAATGCTTCAAACAACAAAGATGTAAGGAAGCCAAGAAGAAATGTTGATGCTCCCAGCAAAGACAAGAGTCAAGCTGACATTGGAAGAAATACTACTCCAAGAAGAAATGCAGATGGTGTCAAGGATGCAAGAAGCAATGGTTATCATCAAAGGATCCCAAGGCAAAAAGACTTCAGAAGTACATCAAGGATACCTTCTTCTCCCAGGTACCAAAGTATATTTCTTGGTTATTTCTATTTTTGTACAAACTTTGGGCACATGGCAAAAGATTGTAGGGCATATCACAAAGATAAATATAATGGTCCTCGTCAATCTCCAAGAAGCAATTTTGCAAGAAGTCATGAATTCTTATTCATGAACAACATAGAGTGCTTCAAGTGTCATAACATTGAACATATGGCACGCGATTGTAACTTGACTTGAGCACCTACTCAAGGTAGAACTATGCCAGAGAAGAAAGTTACACTAATATGGAGAAAGAAGCTGGTTCACTCCGAAAATCTCTTGAGCTCTCCAGCAAACAACACATGTTGTTGACTTGATCCTTGATAATCTAAGTATTTGATGGGGAGACTCTGTCAGAAAGAAGACCATGCATATAATTAGGGGGAGCGTAGGATGGTTAGGCATTCTTGCAGAAGCTATCCGTGAATGGGCCCTATGAAATCCTTGATGAGCCACATGGACAATCATACTTTGATAGATCGTCTCTTGGGAGAAATTCCATTCAAGAACATGAGCCCTTATTCATCCATGAACTATTATTGAAGATCTCTTCCACTTGATCACTAAGCAGGTAATCTTTCATGAGCTAGAGGAGGTCGTGCAGACAAGGGGAGTTGGTTCACCACATGAAGAAATGCAAACATATCGTGGACCACATTGCCAGAAAGAAGAACACCATGACAGGGGGAGTTCTTGGGCACCCCGTTTGCCATTGATGTCAAAGGGGGAAGGAATGTTGGAAGGGCAAGAATATTGCCATCAATGACAAAGGGGGAGATTGTTAATCTAGGTTGCCATTGATGTCAATATGGCGTTGGCTGAGGTGCAATACTCTTGAGAACCCTAGTTACAAATTAGGATGTCTTGCCCTAAGAAGTTGCCAAGTGTCTGATTGGTGATCTAGTCCCTAGGTACAAGCCTTTGATGTGAAGAACTACACTTAATGAAGCCATACTTGTGATGATGTTATACTCTTATATGTCCACACTTAATGATGGTGCTTGATGAGGGTTGGAAGACTAAGTGATGACGTGTCTGATGATTGAAAGAGACTTTCCTAATGATACTACCTACAACATATTTCTGCACCATTATATGATTACATGAGATGATACACTCATTATTGCATACACTCATGATGACATAAATGCAACACTCCTACATGATGACACACTCATACATTGATAACAATGAAGAACCCACTGTCCCAAATATTACTCATGCCGTCCTAAACTTTTTATGCGTAAAATTCAAGGACAGTCACAAAGAACATTAATTTTTGCCAACTTAGAGGCATCTTTTCTCAATGTGACCTAGACCATCTTAAAGAGGATTTTTTTTCCTCTTTCCAATGAGCCCTTAGGCGTTGAGGAGTGAAGGGAGTTTGGGCCTAAAACTTGAGGTTGAGTTTGGGGAAGTGTTGTGGAGGCTTTTCCAGCATTTTGGTAGAGCAGCAAATGCAGCATCTGCTACAGGCTACATCTTTACTTGTGGAGGAGGGCCAAGCATTTGGGGTCAATTTTGGAGCGTCAAAACAAGGGTCCCAATCCAGGCAACATCTAGAGGAGCTAGGGGAATTTGAGCCAAAATTCTGAGGTCAACATTTGGCCAATTCCTTCGTGGGTTATTGTGGGTTATTGGTGGAGAGGCCGGGGTTAATTTCCCAGAATTTTCTAAGCACCGGAGGAGGCCCTAACCGCAAATCTTCACACCTAAAAACGTATTTTTGGGCAGTTCAGTGCAGATCCAGGAGATAGAGCAGTAGCATATTTGAGGGGGACTTCTTCTTATTCATTTGCGATTAGCTAGCTTGCCTTGAGCAAGCCCAGGTGCACTCTTTCCAACACCTTATTGTACCCTCTTCATATTATAATAAAATGGCTCAGCAGTGTGGTTTTTGGCTTTAAAATGGTGTTCTGATTCTTGAGTATTTTTCTTTGTGGTTTTGGTTATGTTTTCTTTGTTTATCATTTTATATTTCCATTAGGAATATTACAGTGGTATCAGAGCCATAATCTTGGCTCAGCCTGTGGGAAACCCTTTGTTCTATGACAAGGCCAAAATAAAACGCTAAGAAATCATGGGATCCAACAAAAGGCTAGAATCAAACAACATGGAGGTAAACCTTGAATGAGGTTAGTCATTTTAGGATTTTGGGAGTTTAGCATATTGCCTTATACCCGAGGAGAAGAGGAAGAAGTTAGATCAGACTACAGAGAAAGGATATCTTATGGGATATAGTAAGAATGCTAAGGCATATAGAATCTATCTTCCAGGGAGAAGGAAGGTAGTATTTCGGTGAGATGTGAAGTTCATGGAAGATAGTGCCTTCAGAAAATCTCAAGAAATGCCTTCCGAGGAGCAGTCAAAAGATGAGTTGTTGGTCAAACCTCTTCAACAAGTGTAAGCCAGTACTAGGAATTCTCTTCCAGAACAGGAGGAATCACAAGAAGAGGAAGAGCTAACAGATGCACCTACTACTAGAGGAAGAACGAGCAGAGAACTCCGACAGATTCTACAGGATGCAGAAGATTTCATTGGTGAACCCAAAAATAGTAAAAGGGAGCGAAGACAGCCAGATAGATATCAGGACTTAATAGCTCAGGTTGGGGAACCTTTCAGTTTTCAGGAGGCTACTCAACATCAAGTTTGGATGGATGCGATGGTGGAGGAATACAACTCTATAATGGTAAATGATGTATGGGAAGTAGTGCCTCGGCCTCAGGATAGATCAGTGGTAGGTTCAAGATGACAAGATCAAATACGCTGCAGATGACAGTGTGGAAAAATACAAAGGCAGGTTTGTGGCTAAGGGGTATGCTCAAAAGGAAGGAATAGACTACGAAAACACCTTCGTCCCAGTACCCAGGTATGCATCTATTAGAACCGTGATATCTCTTGTAGCACAGATAGGGTGGGAGATTCATCAGATGGATGTCAAAATGACATTCTTGAACGGGGTGATAGAAGAGGAAGTATACATAGAACAACAAGAAGGCTTTGAGACACATGAGAAGAAATCTCATGTATGTAGATTGAAAAAAGCCTTATATGGGCTCAAACAGGCACCTAGAGCATGGTATGGTCGAATTGATGGCTGCCATAGAAGAGATTAACAATTTGAAAAACGAAAATGAGGAACTTAAGAAGAAAGCGCAAGTTGGTGACGAGGGCAAGACAAGGAAGGAAATTGACCTTGTCAAGCTTCAAATATAAGAAAGAGATGAGGAGCTCACCAAGATTAAGGAAGAATTTCATCAAAACAAGAGAAAGCATCATGAAGAAGTCATATCCATGACAAATCAATTGGATAAGGCAAAGAAACGGGAAGATACTTTTTCAAGCCTCCTTGAACAAAGGCACAAGAGTTTGAACAAACTTGAAGCAAAGAATGGTCTATACAAGGAAGAGGTCTCCTCCCTTAAATCACAACTAGAAGAAGAAAGGAAACAAGCACAGGGAGCTGAGAAGGCAACGGAAGCATTGGCATTCATAGAAGAACAAGATGATAAAATAGAAAAGGAGAGAAACATCATGACATGCCAACTAAGAGAGAAGGATGATGACATCATCAAATTAAGAGCAGAAATCATCTCACTTAAGGCCCAATCATGTGAAGCAACCGAGATGATGGAAGAAATCAAGAAGCAACTAGTTATGAAAGATGAAGATTGTGAAAAGTGAAAAGGAGAAACTTTCTTTCTTAAAAAGGAAGTAGACTTGCTGAATAAGAACTTGAAAAGCTCTCAAACCCTAGATGACATCCTAAGTCATCAAAGGTCTCCCCTTGATAAATCAGGGCTTGGCTATGCAGGTGAATACTCAAGCAAGTACGAAAATGCTTCAAACAACAAAGATGTAAGGAAGCCAAGAAGAAATGTTGATGCTCCCAACAAAGACAAGAGTCAAGCTGACATTGGAAAAAATCCTACTCCAGGAAGAAATGCAGATGGTGTCAAGGATGCAAGAAGCGATGGTTATCATCAAAGGATCCCAAGGCAAAAAGAATTTAGAAGTACATCAAGGATACTTTCTTCTCCCAGGTACCAAAGTATATTTCTTGGTTATTGCTGTTTTTGTACAAACTTTGGGCACATGGCAAAAGATTGCAGGGAATATAACAAAGATAAATATAATGGTCCCCATCAATCTCCGAGAAGCAATTTTGCAAGAAGAAGTCATGAATTCTTATTCATGAACAACATAGAGTGCTTCAAGTGTCATAACATTGGACATATGGCACGTGATTGTAACGTGACTTGGGCACCTACTCAAGGTAGAACTATGCCAAAGAATAAAGTTACACTAATATGGAGAAAGAAGCAGATTCATTCTGAAAATCTCTTGAACTCTCTAGCCAACAACACAAGTTGTTGACCTGATCCTTGATAATCTAAGTATTTGATGGGGAGACTCTGTCAGAAGGAAGACCATGCATACAATTACGGGGAGATTATGATGATTAGGCATTCTTGTAGAAGCTATTCGTGAATGGGCCCTATGAAATCCTTGATGAGCCACATAGACAATCATCCTTTGATAGATCCTCTCTTGGGAGAACTTCCATTGAAGAACATGAGCCCTTATTCATCCATGAACTATTATTGAAGATCTCTTCCACTTGATCACTAAGCAGGGAATCTTTCATGAGCTAGATGAGGTCGTGCAGACAGGGGTAGTTGGTTCACCACATGAAAAAGTGCAAACATATCATGGACCACATTGCCAGAAAGAAGAACACCATGACAGGGTGAGTTCTTGGGCACCCTGTTCACCATTGATGTCAAAGGGGGAGAGAATGTTGGAAGGGCCAGAATATTGCCATCAATGACAAAGGGGGAGATTGTTAATCTAGGTTGTCATTGATGTCAATATGGCATTGACTGAGGTGTCAATACTCTTGAGAAGCCTGGTTCTAGATGATGATGTCTTGCCCTAAGAAGTTGCCAAGTGTTTGATTGGTGATCTAGTCCCTAGGTACAAGCCCTTGATGTGAAGAACTACACTTAATGAAGCCATACTTGTGATGATGTTATACTCTTATATATCCACACTTAATTATGGTGCTTGATGAGGGTTGGGAGACTAAGTGATGACGTGTCTGATGATTGAAAGAGACTTTCCTAATGATACTGCCTACAACATATCACTGCACCATTATATGATGACATGAGATGATACACTCATTATTGCATACACTCATGATGACATAGATGCAACACTCCTACATGATGACACACTCATACATTGATAACAATGAAGAACCCGCTGTCCCAAATATTACTCATGCTGTCCTAAACTTTTTATGCATAAAATTTAAGGAGAGTCACAAAGAAAAATAATTTTTGCCAACTTAGAGGCATCATTTCTCAATGGGACCTAGACCATCTTAAAGAATATTTTTTCCTCTTTCCAATGAGCCCTTATTTGCCCCGAAACTCCCAGCGGTTGATGAAATAATGAATTTTTAAGGTAGAAAATATGAAATTGCAGGCTAGCCGACCTATACCTGTCATTCATGTCGGCATCCCTCCATAAGACACGTCCATTCATCTTAAACGTCAAACCAGTATTAATATGAGTTCGGACTCCCCATTTTGACCATCAGATTTCGGTGATCAATTCAGAGAAGAGCCACAGAAGGGAAAAAAAAGCCGAGTAGGACAGAAAAGGTATAGAAGTTGTAAAGATGACAAAGGAGAATAAAAGGGAGAGATCAAGGGTTAAAGGAGGAGTATTTTTCTAATGTTTGTAAGCAGAACAAGATCTCTGATTAAGAAAGTCTTCTGGGCATATTTTTTGTGATGTCTAGAGTCAAATTTGTGGAGAAACAAAGGCCTGTTTTGAGGCCCTATCCAAATCTGAGAGAGGCCTAATTCGGCCTTCTTGTGGCCTCCATCTAAAGACAATTCACACTCTGTCTGAAGCCCATCTATGTGAATATCATGAGCAGTCAAGTGCGAAAATCTGACTGCATTGACTGCAGACCTGAAACATTTAATTGCTGGAACAGACTTGGTCCTGAAGCTTCTATTTGGCCTGTTTGAAGCATGCCTTATCACTCTTAAAGATCAGACTTTATTTAGAGGACCTTCTGGAAGCTACAACCAAATTTTTTGTATATAATTCTTTGAAGCATTACTGAGCATTGTTTTAGAACAGACTTATGCAGACTTTGGAGTAGCTGTTGACCCTTGTGCATAAATGTTTTGAAGCAGACTTTCTTGACCAGAACTTTGATCTAATTCTTCTTGTTGAGCTAATATAGAGCAGGCATCCTTGTCTCCACCTGGAGCACTATTGGAGACAGCCTTATTAGAGTAAATTTTTAAAGTTGTTTGGAAGCCCAGGTTATAGGAGCAGTTTTGGGACAAACTAAAGGAAACCTTGAAGAATACTTGAAGTGGACAAATCTTGTTGTTGGATAAGAACCTTGAAGAAATTTGGAACGTTGATTAAAGGAGCAGGCATTTGATGCCCTCATGAAGTAACCTTGAAGAAGTTGCTTGGGTATGATGAAGAGCAGTGGTTACCCTTCTATATGATAAGGTTGTCATTGATGATGTAGCGAGAAGACTACAGTGAAGCTAAAGATTGACAGGGCTCGGTGAAGAAGACCTTGGAGCCGTGAAGTACAACCAAACATACCTTGACAAAGTGAAGCTATAGGGTTGGAGCCCTTGGAGTTGGTGCTCCTAAACTCAAGGTTGGTGCCTTGGATAAGATAGGGTTGGAGCCCTAGAGAACTAGAGTCCTCAAGAAACCAGGTTGGAGCCTGTACCAGAGAAGGGTTGGTGCTCTAGGGGTTGGAACCTCTAATTGCAAGGTTGGTGCCTTGAGAAGGTGCCCTAGAGGTCGAAGCCTCACAAAAGTCAAATTTGGTGCTTGGCAATAGGTTGGAGCCTAGTGTTAGCGCTTGAAATTTTACCTCAGGCTGAAAAATGTAAACTTCAAGGCAACATCAAACCACTTAGCCTCGTAGCTAGCCCTATGGGGCAGGAGAGGGCTCTCTCCGGTCTATCTCGGCAAAAGGTCTTCAACGGGCAGAGATAACCAATAAAGAACACTGATTTTAGGCTAGTAAATTGATAAAAAGGGTTTTTAATAAAATGATGGGGTTTTTTCTAGGCTGTATGGGCAAAGTAACAGCTTGAGCAGAGAAATGTAATCAAGAACACAGATTATCCCCTGAGGCAAGGTAGGCAAGAAATTTAACATCAAATTGAGATTAAATGGAATGGCAAGACTGTTGAGGAGCTGACAAGGGCATAGAAGATGAATCCTTGTCAAATAGAAGAAAACATTAAATATGAACAAACTTATAGGCAGAGCATAAAATATTATGAATTCTACCTAAACACTTCTTTTGTTCAATTAGAAATGATCATGAAGTGAAATGAAAACATAACAGGTTACATATGAAACAGAAGGAAAACTTATGCTAAATTGTCATACCACAGGAATCTCAGAAGCCAGAGCTGTGTATTTTCATTAAAATCTCTAACAAAAAGCTGTACAATGACACTCAGTTTTCCTCCACCAACACTCAGAATTATCTCTCTCACTAACTATATTTTACAAATGAATTTTTAATACAATAAATAAAATGCTGCTAAGGGAAAAGCAAATCGACCCCAAAACAGGGGATTTGTTTTATCATTATTAACAAACAAAACTAAAAAAAAACAATCAGCGCTTCTAAAGATAGAATAGCGCTCCTTCTACTCGAATTTTCTAAATCTGATGAAGAGGTGGCATTACAGGTGTCAATCCCATTTACTGAAAATAAACATAAGCAATCGAATCTTGTATGCCACTTTGCACATTCTGGAAATTATAACTGCGCCCCAAATCTCTGGAAATGCGATGGCGATTCCTACGGAAATTGCTAAAGTATGGGTCAAACTGCCTGCCACATATGCTCTTTTAGATTAATTGAATGCCCACATATTGGAACGATTGCCACGTTACTGATATCTGCAGGTTCATCTTCCCTTATGCAAATATCAGTGTTGTAGTTTTGGGCTCCCTTATTCTCGTTATGACTGCTGCAAAATGCTTGGGATTGTACTCTGCATTTCGAGCTTGAAGAGCAATGGCTTTCAAGTCCAATTTGCAATCCAAGTTTACATGAACACTATATTCTGGAGGGTGGGAACGATGCCTGAAGGATGCTTCTAATGAGTCTGTCTAGCCTGCTATAATGTCGCTGCGCATATGGTATAAGGCCCTCCAAAAGTTTGCTAATGCCTTGTACCTCAATAATCTCCGTTGGAGGAAGGACGTTGAAAAGTTGAAATAATACAAACTGGGCAACATGGGAAAATTTTGGCTTTGTATTCCATTCTCGCACATATTCTAAAAGAAATTTTAGTTCTTCTTTTCCTAGTTTCACGTATCACTTTATGTATCTGGTCCTGGGCATGTCCTTTGTTGTATAGTTCAGTGAAAACATTAAGGAGCTTATAAGGTCTTCTTAATTTAAATGCAAGTTAAATTGCTTTCACGTAGTCAGTATCTGCAAGAGCATTTAGTAATTCTTGGTCTTTCAATGCCGCTTCCTCCTCTTTGAGAAGAGCCTCCTCCTCATCTGTAGCAGTGCAATCATGCCACAAATTCACAAGAGAATCACTGCCACCTGTTGCCAGCATTTCTGTTTTCTTGCCCACAACCATCACATTCCACGACACAACGTCTCTCTTGGGCATTGCTTCTAAGAGATACTCTGCCTCTTCAAAATACGCCGACTTGATATATCTTCGGCCAATGCTCTTTCGTGGATGCAATCCCATAACAGACGCTTATATATGTGAGAATCCAAGCCGACACCTCGCTGTTCGAGAATAACCAGAGTGTCTACTGCGTCCTTGAATCGCCTCCCATTACACAGAATATCGATAAACTCCTTAAATTTTCCTTGAATATACAGAGCTTTAGCATGCTCACTGATTTCATCGAAGTTACTACAGCTAAAAACCTGCGCTGGTATTTTCACAGGCTTATTACTATATGTCAGCATGGAGCCACTGCGAATAAGGTTATGTTGCCTTGTATTGACTGTATTGGTTTGTTTTAAAAGTCGCATTCCCTTGAGAGTAAAATGGTTGATTTTCTTGTGGGGACCAAGTCTGAGAGCATAAGCATCCTAAGAACCTCAAAGTTTTGTGCCAGAACAAAAGTTACATATGCCAAATTTCACATGCGACGAGAAATTTTTCTCTACAAACTTACCCAAAAAGCAGCCAAACTTCGATTGCAATACTTGATTTCCCTCCAATTGAAGCTACTCTAGAACTAATGGGTTTCTTTAGGGAGAAGAGATGATAGCCTAAGTTGACACTGACAAGGCCTAAGCCCCAATATCCAAATAAACTGAAGATTCCCTCTTTGTTCAGACTAATAATATTTGCACCCCTCTGATCCGAAATGAGGTAACGATTTAATCCACACAACAGGACTGCTTGATAAACTGTGAGAATTACACATCCAAAGAAGCCATAGTATTGGGGATGAATATTGATTATTGATATCACAATGGCCACTGCTGCAAGAGTGAAAAAGAAATTCCAGTGTGCACCATATTCCCCAACATGGACACCGAATCAATGTTGCGTGCCTGTTTTGAAACTAGTGCATTTGCAACTGCAAAAGATCCAACCCTGAGATCCATTAATCCTGTACCATACGTTTCTGTCTTAGCAAATCGCCTGGGAAATATTTTTAAGTCCACAACCAGGATTGACAAGCATGTCACCATCATCATTGCAAATCGATATGATGAGAGGCTTTTTCTTCCAATAAGACACGGACAAAGTACTACTCTCTGCATGGGTTGAAATTACAGAATGTGACAAAAACCTTGTGTAAAAAATCTCAAGCAGTACAAGAAGCGTCAAGCATATAGAACAAATGTAAGTTTGGTCTGCCATAATTGTTAAGCAAGAAAGCATTGGTAAACAACGAGAAAGAAATCA
>APFE031745366.1:0-12546 GCA_000404065.3 Pinus taeda
GAAAGATGTTGCCATTGAGGGACATAGTGATATTGACAAAGCTCATTCATTCATTGAAAGAATTCAGCAAATACATCAGCAAATTCAAGAAAAACTTGAGAAGAGTCAAGGCAAGTACAAGGAAAGACACAACAAGCATAGAGTCGATCACAAGTTTCAAGAAGGGGATGAGGTATGGCTGTACATTAGTAAGGAAAGGATGCAAGGAGAAGGTAAAAAGCTGAAGCCTATTCGTTATGGTCCATTCAAAATCCTCAAGAAGGTTGGAAATAATTCTTTTCAATTAGATTTGCCTTCCTACATGCAAATGTATTCTGTTGTTAATGTGGAGAACTTACGTTTGTATGAACCTCCTTTGATCGCTGATCATGAAAGCGCTATTCAACTGCCATCTATAGAAGATTTCTCGCCAGAATTCTTAGATGAGCTAAAAGAAGATACAATCCTTGACAGAAGGACACACACTTCAAGGAGAGGCAATGTAGATTATGTTCGGGTTGGTTTCAAAGGCAGCAAACCGAACAAGGCAAAGTGGATGGAGGTGGATAGAGTGAGGGTTTTGTACCCTCACCTCTTTAACAGGTAGTTGAAGTCTTTTGGGGTCCAAAAGCTTCCCAATGGGGAGGCGTGATCAGGGGCTCATGTCCCAAGTGTCGTAAAATGCTCAAAAATGAAAGTGATCAGAACTAGCTCAAACCTAAACAACCGGATAGAGCTCGTCCTCCTGATTTCGATGAAGCAAACGGTTCGAAAAACGATCGCCGTATGTGAAAGTTATGTCAAAAACAAAATCGCCCAATAACCCTTAATTTTTGAATTTTCAAAAAAAAATAAAAAAAGAATATTCCACAGAATATTCCTTGGAATATTCCATGGAATATTCCTTTTAGGCGGGCCATTTAGAATCTTCCACGTGGCAAGCCTAGAAGCCGCCATGTGGCAAGGTGACGTCAACAATGCCTTTCAAAACTTTCATTGGTCGAATGGTGGCTTAAACCTGCGACCACCCGCTTACAATTTCAAAGCCTTATCGTTGGGCCACAACGACGGATGCTGAATGGGCTACAAACCAATGGATTTTTAAGTTGTGAAAAAGGTATGGGTGGGAAATGAAGGGGGCTAGCCCCTAAGGGCCAACCCTCATACCATATGACCATCGCCCAGAACCATGGCTCCGCTCAAACCGCCGGCACGCAATCCCATGCAAACAAATTGCCCGCGTTATTTGGTCACATGCACATTAATTACAAGCAGTTAGACTGGAATATTTTTGGCAGAGCGCCAAATTTGGGCAGTCCCGCCATCATTGGCGGAGCTAACTGGTCGTAACTAAAGTTAGCTAGAGTTTTTTTAGGGGTAGCTGGCAGTTGGGAGTAAATGGCCATAAATTTGGCTAGGGAAGGCAATTTGGACGAATGTTTTTTTGATTTTGGGTATTTTCGGCCTTCTGAAGCCATTGGCATAGGTCTTACAGAATTATGAGGTAATTTGCATATGTTTTGAAGCCGTGGAAGTTATAGGAGCCACCAGGGCCCAGTATTGTGAGAACTGTATCGGGTTGTAGGTATCCATTGGAGGTGAACCAGCAGTCAATGCTGAAGGATTCAAGTGTTCTGAATCCATTTTTCAGTCTATTCCACCTGTAGAGACTTCTATTCAACTGTATATTCATTTTGAGCATTTAATTAAAACGAGGACAGGTCCATTTGGGAGCCTTGGACCCAGCAGACGTAGCCCAGGAGGGGTGAACTGCTTCATCAACTTCTTTTGCATCTGTGGTTGATTTATTTTGCAGAACAAATTCGTTTTAATGTTTTTAACAGTAAAAGGAAATAATTCTGCTATGCTTAAATGGATCATGAACAACTGAAAATTTCATTTGTTTCTTTACTGCAAGACATGGGAATCTTTTAAACATGTTTACCACTGAATTGAATACCTTGCAAACCTTTTTCAAGTAGTTTCAAATTCATATCACTTGTTTAGTATCAAAGGCTGACAGAAGCTTGTGTTGGGAAGTAGCAGTTTGCTTCCAGAACTGAGTGTAAGTAATGGCTTTCAACATTTCACTTTTCTACTTGATTTCTTTGTACTTAGCAAAAATATTACGCTCTGTTTGGCCTTGAGGCAAGTCTGTTGTCTGAGCTACATATGGAGGATCTTTTGAAGCAGAGGAAGATGGAGAGCGTATAAAAATGTCCTCTTGTCTTTTACATGCAAAAATGTCTTCTGGTGTTGTTGAAACATGTTTACCTATCATGAATATAGTAGTTTGTCCTTCTTCATCCTGCATAAAAACTAATGGTGGATTATTTTTAGGCTTCTTCATATAAATTGATAATTGATTGGCTTCAATTTCTGTCACTGGAGAAGACTCTTCTTCTCTGGGCCTTTTATCATGCTTGTCCTAAGGGACTGGTGTTTGTGAGGTGGTTGTAGATAAAATCTGCTCCTCAACTTCCCGCAAGGTGTTCTCTTTCCATTGATCTTTGTTCATAAACTTCTCAATTTCGGGCCTGAGAGTATGAGAATAAGGGGTGGTCTTCTGCTCCACTCTTAGACTAGAGATTATATCAAAGGGGTCATAGGACCAAGTGAAACTTAACTGAAATTTCATCTATTTGATAAGTGTATTTGCCTCAGTGCTTGTTGCCCTGCTAATGCATATGAATGGCATCACCTGTGTTTTGATCTTGAATTGGGCCTTATTCTTGGTTGCGACAAAATTAAAATCATCCATATTGATCATTTGCCTAATGTACTCCAATGAGAAAATCCCCATAAGAACATATTTTGGAAACCTGTATGGTGGCAGCTCTCAACTATACATTATGATTTCGGTGTAGTTTTCATACAAGTACCAATATCCTATTTTGGCTTATTTACTGAGGTGTAAATTTCTTTGAATCTCATAACCTATCCTAGGTTCCACATTGTTGTTTAGAAGGCACACCACTAAATAGATAAACTGATCAATGATGTCACTGAAGGTGAAATCACTTGAATTCTTCTTCACTAAAGAGGTCCATTGTATAATTGACTGTGCATTACCTTGATCATCCAATTTTTTCAAGGTCATTGGAAACCTATCTGTCTGATGAAACAAAAAAATGTAGACTAATACTGATGAATTTAAACATTCCTTCTATTGTGATCTTGAGGAATCGGCCATGGATGATATCTGCAAGGAATTAACTAAAATTAAATATTACAGAAGGTTTTTTTTTTCTATGGAAAATATGGACAAAAAAACTAAAATAAGTTCATGTACCCATTGATCTGAGTGACATCCTAGTAGGAAAGACATTAATGACACAATTTGTTTAGTTTTTTTTCTTCAGGAAACATAGAGGCTGGGTACAGGGGATTCTTTTTTGGGAGTTGAACATCTTCTAGTAGGAAAATATCTTAGCTCTTCGAGGGAAGGTCAACTTTTGGTAGAGTTCCATGAGGGAATCTACAGAAAAAGGGCTCAAAGAGTCACTTTGGGGGATTTGCAACATTTGGTTAATGGAATTTGGGGTTATGGTTAGCAGAATGTCACTATTTTGGGTCACAATGGTTCTCTAGCTAGGAATATATATGGATTGACACCACATGACAAAGTCTGGAAAATGATGAGTATGGAGAAAAATGAATTGTGGCAAGAGGGATTCCCAGAGGTTGATTTGATCACTCTAGTCCAGAAAGGTCTGTTTGAGACAACTGTGCAGTTAGAACAAGTCAAACTCACAATTGGTCTCTGTAATTTTGTAGTGTTGGTATGCCAAGGGTATATGGTCCAAGTCAATTACAGGAGGGATCAATGGATTCTCGTTGGTTTGTTTTGAATTTCCCTTAGGTGCCATTGCTCAGAATATTAGGAACAAAGTAGAGGTGAGGAATTTGGTATTTTACCTAGGAAAATTCAAAATTTTGATGAAGAAAACTGATCTTTGTGACCGGTACGTGGTTGAAACTGGCTGACTGGGATTTGCAGGGGTGATTGAGCAACCGAGAAAATGAGGTGGAAGTTTGAAAACCTGTACGTGTTTGTCTAAAAGGGTTAGGGAGCATAAATGAGTGACAATGATTGATTTGGGTATTTTTATAGACATTTGGGAGTTTTCTATTACGTCTAGTGTGTTATGGAGAAGATCGGTTGCCAGGTGGTATAAATTTGGGAGGTAACGAGCATAGTGTAATGCGTATATTATAACAAAACTAGAGAAAGGAGGCCACATGGTGAGATAGGAGTGGTGATGAAGTAGGGATGTGGCGGAGGAATGATGCAGTGGGGGCAGATAACCGTTGGCGGGAATATGACAAATTTCAGGGGGGTAAGCAGTTTGGAGCATGGAAGGGGGGGTGCGAAATGACGAGCATCCGCCATGTATCATGGGGCCTAGGAATATGAATATTGCTTTTTGAACCCCCCTGCAGATAAATATAAGATGGGCTGGGTGGTTTGAACTTGATTCCCCACCGTTGATCCAGGCGGGATAAATTACAACCATTGGATTGTGCGCGCCATATATCACAAACCGACAAAAATTCTTTGTCAGTTTTGCCCTTTGTTATAAAAACCAAACATTAGAGCTAGTGCATTATTACATATTAATTAATCGTATTTAAATTACACGATTAAACTAAATAAATCAGGATTAATTTACACTAAACATAAATAATTTAATCCTAAGGGCGCGTTTTGATTATCAAGCCCATATTATTTTCCTAAGGTTGCTTCTAACCCTATTCTAATGCATATTTAAGCAATTAACCAAGTTTAAACACTTCGGTTAATATTCCTATAATCTACCTATTGAATTCAACCAAGATTAGGCTTGATGGTTGATTTATTATCGAATATATGCAACCCTTTAACTTAGTTTAATCATGATTAAACAATATGATCAAACTATACAATTTATTTCTATGTGGAATTTAAACAAGATGCACACTTTTATTTGAAGAACTTTTAAGGAAATTTTAATGCATTTTTAAATCTTTTTGGTGGCATTTCAACTTGCTCACTTGCATATTACTTTTTTCATGGGGTTTTTTCATTCTTTTGCCTTTTTTTTTTTTTTATATATAATATTATATATATATATATATATATATATATATATATATATAATATATAATATTATATAATATATTAATATAATATTGTAAATAATTTGCGGAATACAATATTATTTACAATTTCGTCATCTGAAAAGAAATATCCAATCATCAATTGAAACTATGAATCATAGGACCCTAATAGTGGCTCTAGTTGGGGATGACATCCTCCGTGTGAGGTGTCAAGAACACTTGGATCAGTAGCCTTGGTCCTTTTCCTCTAGTCTCCATTCTGCATCTGAATTGATCTGTTTATTGCTGTAAATATGGCAACATCTCATCAAGAGCTTTTGGCCTTCTCTTCGGGCTTCAACTTATGATGGAAACCACCCTTACTGATAGTAGAAAAAAAATGGTATTAAAAAATACTTGAATGGAAGGTGATTTATTCTTGAGGGAAGTAATGTTTTAGCATTCTGCCAATTACATGTCCATTAGGCAGTTCTGCTCCAGACATATCTTTCAGAAAAAAGGTATTGTTCCCTTTGTAGGCATCAATTTTGTAAGGTCGCTTCCACAAATTATCAAACTTTCCATGCTTACCCTTGTCCTCATTTCTTAAATCCCATTTCAGTATAGTATCTTCTATTTGGAAATCATCAACCTTGGTTCTCATATCATAACTTTTCTTGATGTTCTCTTGGATGACTTGGGGTTTCATTGTAGAATTCCTCTCTTAATTGTTGCAGCTGAATGGTCTAGTTTATTCTTTTTTGCAGGTCATTAGGTTCAACTTGATATTTTTGTATTAATTTCAAAACAGGGATTCCTAAGGATGCGGGGAAAATAACATCTATCCCATAAACTAGTTGGAAAGGGGACATACCAATGGATTTTTTGGTAGTGAGTCTATCAAGCCACAAAGCATTGATTAATTTCTTATGCCAAGACTTTTTATTATCTCACAATAAATTCTTGATGATATTAACCAAAATTTTATTTGAAGACTCTACTAACCAATTTTCCTCTGGGTAATAGGCAGTAGAGTGATCCAATCTTATGTTATACTTGTTGCAAAAGTCCACCATCTTCTTTGATTTGAATGCAACTGCATTATTAGTAATTATCTTATTTGGGCATCCAAATCTAGCAAGAATGTTTCCTTCTAAAAGTTTAATGATTATTGCACCTGTGGCTTGTCTTGTAGGTACAACTTCAATCCATTTTGTAAAATAGTCAGTAGTTGTAAGGATCCAATTATGCTGGGCTGAGGAACTAGGGTGTATTTCTCCATTGAAATCCAAATCCCATTGCTGGAAATGGGTTTCAACTGATATGGGATTCAAGGTTAGGGGTAGCAATTTTATTTTTCCTTCAAATATTTGGCATTGATGACATGTGGTGTCTTTCTTGTGGACATCTGCAAACAGGGTGGGCTAGTAGAAGCAAACCCTTAAAATATTTTTTGTTGTTGTCTTCTAGTACAAGTGTCCTCCACAATCTCCCTCATGGAATTCCTGCAGAAGTTTATCTACTTCATATTTTAGCACACAGTTGAGTAAAATTCCACATGCTTCTTTCCAATATAGATTAGTATCCAAAATGCAAAATCTCATAGCCTTTAACTTGAGAAATCTGGCTTTAGTTTTAGTCAAACCTGGATGAGCTTGTAAATTTTGTAGTACAAAGAGAATGTCTTCATACCATGGAGAGGTAGCAAATGATTTTGATACCCGTGGAGTCACATTCTCTTCTTGTTCATCTAGTTCAACTATGAAATTTATATCAAGTGCATGGAAATTAGATTTCGTCATCAATTTTTCCAATCCCCGATCTTTGATCAGCTTGGTAGGCTTGATTTCAAGATCACATTCCAACGTAACAACAATCCACTTGCCCATTTTTCCATCAGGTTCATTTTGTGTCAAAATATCCTTTACAATAGCATTAGGGACATATGCAATTATATAGGACTATAAAATGTAAACTCTAAATTCCTTTAGTGCTTTCGCTAAGGAAAAATCCCGTTTCTCCATTATATTGTATTTCAATTAAGCATCCATTAAATCCCTACTAAAGAAAGCTATTGGATGCTCCTGTCCTTCACTATTCTTCTGCAATAAAACAATTGCAATAGTATGATCAGATGCAAAAGAAAACAACATAAAATATTTGGAGAAATCAAGACTAATCAATACAAGAGTAGTTGTTAGAGCTAGTTTTACTTTGCTGAATGATTTTCTGGCTTCAGAGTTCCATTTTATTTCAGAATCCTTTTTCATCATATTTGTGGCGAACCCTAAGATTTTTGCTAAATTAAGAATAAATCTCCCGAGGAAATTTATCCTTCCAATGAAGGACTGGACTTCTTTCTTATTCTTGGGAGAATCAATTTTGAGGATAACTTCAACTCTGCTAGGATCAATTCTAATGCCTTCCTTGGAAATGATGTGGCCTAGAAGTTTTCCCTCTTCCAAACCAAAC
This sequence comes from Pinus taeda, assembly GCA_000404065.3. Taxonomy (NCBI): domain Eukaryota; kingdom Viridiplantae; phylum Streptophyta; class Pinopsida; order Pinales; family Pinaceae; genus Pinus; species Pinus taeda. The sequence goes on from APFE031745366.1 coordinate 7,531, forward strand.
AATGTTTTCTTGGGGTTCAATGAGATGCCGAATTTCCTACATTTTTCAAAGACTCTTCTTAAATGTAGCAAGTGTTCTTCCCTAGTCTTTGAAAATATAGTGATGTCATCTAGATAAATGACAATGAACCTGCCAATTTCATCAACAAAGGAAAAATCCATTGCCCTTTGGAATGTGGCTCCCGCATTCATAAGACAAAAAGGAATCTTTACATACATAAAGGTACCCCATGGTACAGTAAATGTTGTCTTTTGTTGGTCATCAGGGTGAACCAGGATTTGGTTATAACCTAAAAATCCATCCAGTAAAGAGATCTGACTTGACCCAAATAACTTTTGTAATATATGATCGATTTTTGGGAGGGGGTATTTTTCTTTAAGAGAGGCTTTATTCAAGTTTCGGAAGTCTACACATAGCCTAATTTCTCCTGTTTCCTTCCTTGTAGGTACTAGGTCTAAAACCCACTTAGAAAATCTAAGAGGTACAATAATTTTGGGATCGTATAGCTTCTTAATTGAATTCTCTATTAGAGGATAAGAGTGGGTTAACCATTCTTAGCTTTTGTTTAAAATGTTTCTGGTCTTCTTTAAGGGGAATAATATGTTGAATGATGTTAGTGTCATAGGATTTTAAGTCCTCATAACTCCAGGTAAAAACATCAGAAAATTCTTTCAAAAGTGCAATGTATTTCTGTTTTTCATTAGGAGGCAAGGATCTAGATAATTTAATAATATTAGGGCACTCTACAATCCTTATGTTGCTTTCCACTATCCCAGCCCCTGATGGTTCAATTTTGGGATTTTTCGCTACATCATTGAAATCAAATAGATCTTCTAAAGGTGTTAGCCCCTTGGGAGACAAATTATCTTTTAATTGCAACACTTCTAAAGATTTTGAATCCTCATTAGCTTCTCTTAACACTACTTCATCCTCATTAGCTTTTTTTAACACTACTTCACTCTCATTTATTTCTACATCATTATCTAATGAGAGTGAATTAGTGTTAAAAAAAGCATATCTACTTGCCATGGATGGTATGTGGGGGGTGAACAACATATGAACCTGTAAGAGGTGAAGATGTGGAAGGGATTAAGGCAGTTTGAATTAGAGTTTGCAATGTTGATGGGGGGGGGGTAGTGGATTTGTTGAAGAGATGGAACTAGTAGAAACATGATGTAAAAATTGTGAGATGGGAGAAGAAACAGAGAATGAAGGGATGAAATTTCAACTGATTGCTGGATGTAGGATTTATGGATAGATTGGTCTAGGTCTATCACTAGGTCTTCTAACTTTTTAAACTGTTGGAGAGTTTGTTTGTCAAAATCATGGTTTACAAACTGATGTTCATGTATGTATGGTCTTAACACCAAATCATCAATGACAGTTTTAGCCATAAAGCTTTCAAATTTGGTTCTAAACAAACTTAATTCAAAGGGTATATCAAATTGAATATTTTCTATGGTAACAAAGCTCTTTCGAAAAGAATTGGCTCTTGATAGAGGCTTGTCACTCCCTTGACTTTTGGTCAATATTTTCTTCCTTATCAATTTCTCATTATTATCTAGGATATTGGGATGATTCAGATCTGGATATGCTCTGGGATGAATTATTTTAGGAGCTAGATATATTACAAAATATGTACAGTTGTCAAACTTTATACAATCTTATGAATAACATACAATCTTAACTCAGATTTTAGAAACATAATTTTAATCAGTGAGATGAATTATACTTTTTTGGAAACTTAAATATGAATCAAATATGTTCGTGTCCCCAATATGGTCACCAGAATGTTAACACTCTATATTTCCTAAGACTATGAAAGAAATACAAAGGTAACCACAAAAGGACTTTGGAAGCTGGGATCTCGCCCTGCCAGCTTCAGAGAGGGATATCTCTTTCAGATTTAGATTTGTTTTTATTGAGATATTAGGATAGTTATGAAAGTTCAAGGATTTGGTTTTAGATTTGGTTTGGTTGTTTGGTTGAGAATGTAACAATACACGATTGGGTAATGGAGTCAATATACTTCGAATGGATTTATTTCAGCATTTACAAACATATCTAATAGGGAAAGGTAGGCATATTTACTGGATCTTATATGTTTAATGAGATGGAAAAAGAGGAAATAATTAAGTGTCCATTAAACAGAGAGAATTTAAGAATTCTATTACTTAACTTCAGTATAAAACATTGATCTTGTCTTGTACCTGTAAAAATGTCTTCTGGTGTTGTTGAAACATTTTTACCCGTCATAACTATAATAGTATATCCTTTTTCATCCTGCATAAAAACTGGTGGTGGATTATTTTTAGGCTTCCTTGTATAAATTAAGAACTACTTGGCTTCAATTTCTGTCACTGGAGAAGATTCTTCTTCTATAGGCATTTTATCACGCTTCTCCTGAGGAAATGGTCTTTGTGAGGTGGTTGTAGATAAAATATGCTCCTCAATAAGTTCCTGCAAGGTGTTCTCTTCCCATTGATCTTTGTTCATAAAATTATCAATTTTGGCCCAGGGAGTATGAGAACAAGGGGTAGTATTCTGCTCCACTCTTACACTGGAAATTATGCCGAAGGGGTCATAGGACCAAGTGAAACTTAATTGAAAGTTCATCTGCTTGAGAAGTGTATCTGCCTCAGTGCCTGCTGCCTTGTTGTTGCATATGAATGGCCCCACATGTATTTTGATCTTGAATTGGGTCTTCTTCTTGGTTGAGACAAAATGAAAATCATCCATATTGATCATTTTCCTGATGTACTCCAATGAGAAAATTCTCATAGGAACATATTTTGGCAATCTCTATGGTGGAAAATCACAACCATACACTCTGATTTCAGTGTAGTTCTGGTACAAGTACTAGTCTCCTGTTTTGGCTTGATCACTGAGGTGTAAAGTTCTTTGAATCTCATAACCTATCCTAAGTTCCACATTGCTGTTTAGAAGACACACCACTGTATAGATAAACTGATCAATGAAGTCACTGAAGGTGAAATCACTTGAATTCTTTTTCACTAATGAGGTCCATTGTATAACTGATTGTGCATTACCTTGATCAACCAATTTTTGCAAGGTCATTGGAAATCTATCTTCCTGATGAAACAAAAACATGTACACTAACATTGATGAATGTTTAACCATTCCTTCTGTTGTGATCTTGAGGAATTGGTCGTGGATTCTAGCTGCAAGGAATTGACTAAAATTAAATATTACAGAAGGTTTTTCTTCTAGGGAAAATATGGAAAAAAAAACCTAAAATAGGTTTATGTACCCATTGATCTGAGTGATATCCTAGTAGACAAGACACTAATGACACAATTTGTTTAGTTTTTTTTCAGGAAACATAGAGGTTGGTTATGGGGGATTCTTCTTTGGAAGTTGAACATCTTTTGGTAGGAAAATCTCAAATATCCTAGCTCTCTGAGGGAAGGTTAAATTTTGGTAGAGTTCCATGAGGGAATCTACAGAAAAAGGGCTCAAAGAGTCACTTTGGGGGATTTGCAGCATTTGGTTAATGGAATTTGGGGTTATGGTTAGAAAAATGTCACCATTTTGGGCCACAATGGTTCTTTGGCTAGGAATATATTTGGATTGACACCACATGAAAAGGTCTAGAAAAAGATGAGTCTAGAGAAACATGAATTGTGGCAAGAGGATTCCTAGAGGTTGATTTCATCACTCTGGTCTAGAAATATCTGTTTTATCCAATTGTACAGTTCGAACAGGTCGAACTCACAATTTGTATCTGCAATTTTGTAATGTTTATTTTCCAAGGGTATATGGTCCAAGTCAATTACAGGAGGGATCATTGGATTCTCGTTGGTTTTTTTATTTTATTTCCCTTACGTGCCATTGTTCAAAACATTAGGAACAAAATAGAGGCGAGGAATTTAGTCTTTTACCTGAGATAATTTGAAAGTCTGATGAAGAAAACTGATCCCTGTGACCGGTACGTGGTCGAAACTAGCTGACTGGGGATCTGTAGGGGTGACCGAGAAATCGAACAGATGAAGCGGAAGTTTGAAAAACTTTACCTATTTTTCTAAAAGGGACAGGGAGCAGAAAGGAATGACAATGATCGATTTGGGGATTTTTATAGATAATTGCGAGTTTACTGTTAATTCTAGTCCGTTATGGAGTGGATCAGTTTCCAGGTGGTGTACGTTTGGGAGGTAATGATCATAGTGTAATGGGTAGATTATAGTGAAACTAGAGCAGGGAGGCCATGTGGCGAGATAGGAGTGTAGGGAAGTAGGGACGTGGCAGAGGAATGATATTATGGGAGCAGATAATGTTGGCGGGAAGATGGGTAGATTTTGAAGGGGGGAAGAGGTAAGCAGTTTGGAGAGGGTGGGGGGTGAAAAATGACGAGCACCCACCATCTATCATGCGGCCTGGGAATAGGAATACCGCTTTTCAGACCCCCCTCCCCCCTACTAATAAAGATAGGATGGGCATGGGGGTCTGAATTTGATTCCCCGACATTGATCCAAGTGAGGTAAATCATAACTGTTGGATCGTGCACACCATATATCACAAGCCGACAAAAAGTCTTTGTTGCTTTCAACCTTTGTTATAAAAACCAAACATTAGCGCCATTGCATTATTACATATTAATTAATCATATTTAAATTACACGATTAAACTAAATAAATTAGGATTAATCTAGATTAAACATAATTAATTTAATCCTAAGGGCGTGTTTTGATTAGCAAGCCCATATTATTGTTAGAAGGTTGCTTCTAACCCTATTCTAATGCATATTTAGGAAATTAACCAAGTTTAGACACTTTGGTTAATTCCTCTAATCTACCTTTTGATTTCAACCAATATTAGGCTTGATGGCTGATTTATTATCTCATCTATGCAACCTTTTAACTTGGTTTAATCATGATTAAAAAATATGATCAAACTATACAATTTATTTCTATTTGACATTTAAACAAGTTGCACACTTTTATTTGAAGAAGTGATAAAGCAATTTTAATGCATTTTTTGATTTTTTTGGTGGCATTT
>APFE031745366.1:12821-38451 GCA_000404065.3 Pinus taeda
TATTTACAATTTCGTCAACTGTAAGGAAATAGGAAATCATCAATTGAAGCTATGAATCGTAGGACCCTAATAGGGTGGGCCATATGGCTTATTTAAGAGAAATGCTGTCAAGATATGCAAAGCTTTGGAGGAAGCCTATCATGTTGGGTGAAGAGTGATACCTTAGATGTCGATTGGAACCAAAAGATCGAGCTTACTAAGAAACTGCCAGAAACCTGCAACTTCAAAGGCCAATGTCCCAAGTGAAAACATGTTTATGTGATAATATGTAAAATGGTGCAAATTGAGAAAGATGTGTTGAAAAACAAAGCAAGGCGCATGTGATAGGTACTCTGAACTATATAACAAGCCCAAAAATGAAAATGATACTGAAAGGAACAAAGGGTACGATGATGTAGATGAAGATGTCCTGATCCCAATTCCATTGATGATTTTGTGAAAGGAGGTCATGGGCTCGTGAACCGACTACTGGAAAAATGATAGAAATGCCCATTTATAAGGGTTGGGGGCCCATATGCCACCTCATTTGTAATTTGTTGATATGGACTCTAGAGTGGAGGACACGAGCCTTTTCAGCTGTTATGGTCAACTAGTGCACTTGGATAGTGGGCGGGTAGATTCGGGTTAGTCACCGTGACACCCCCTTTGTCAATTTAATAGTTTAGGATAAGTAGGCCATACATGATGGCTTGTACAAAACGTTTTAGGCAAAAATTTAGAAAACCACGCAGACAATTGAGATAGAGAGAGTCGCGCTATGATGGAATCATATTGGGCTAACAAACATGTGATGCACATGGGTAGGGGGAATACAGTTGTGCATTGTGCGTAGTTGTTTGGGTAACAAATGCATGAACGCACACCTATTTTGGAAAAAGATGTGCGGTACTATTGAAAGTCATTTTTTTTCCATGGGGTTGATTTTTTGGTTTTTCTTTGCTTTTTGGCAAGATGGTGGTGACTTGGCATGAGCGTGATCGGACTGTCTGCGTACTACAGTGGCTAGTGATGCTCAGTCTCAAGCTCAACTAGCTCGATGGGGGTAACTAAATTTTGTTTAGAACCCTTTTTTGAGGTCACATGAATACTTCCTGTGATTTCTGTTCAGTCGATGGCAGCCTGATAGGAAGGTTTTTGACATCCAAGGCATAGACTTGGAATTCGCCACGGAGGTGGATGTGTATTTCGTTATAGGGTTACCTCGAGGTGATGTGTTATCGACGAAGCTCTTGCCCAGAAGAGTGGTGCTAATAGGTCGGGCTCGTCAACACTATGGGGATGATCCATTCTAGGAGGGGTGCATCTATATTGACTCTATTTTTGATTTGGTGATGCTGACGACAAAACTATGAGAGTATGGTTGGTGGGGTAATAATTCCTAAACCTGATTTCAGGTATCTAGACTGTAGTGTTAGACAGGATGTGAGCAAGTTTCTCCTTTGATTGGGTAGGCTCCCTCCATCAGAGGATGATGCTGAAACTATCACATGTTTTCAAAGGTGAGGTGAGCAACTTCTGTTATAGCAGTGTGATGAGAAACATACTTTACGAGAGAGTAAAAATGTTGTAGCCAGTGATAGCAGTGGCACTTGGGCCACCGAGAGAGCCACAAATTCGATGTTGGGATCCCTTGATGCCCTGAGCAATTGGTGGGGAGGTAGGGTGGTATTTGACGCACATAGTTGAGGTTTGGTTTTAGTCCAACCCCTAAATTATTCTTGAGTTCCCTTATGTTGGTGTGGATTTCTGAGGAGATCCAGAGATAGGATTTCCCCTAGGCAATGTGTGGGGTCCAATAGTTACATGAGTATATTTTCAATATTTTATGATTTGTATATGTTTTGGTTTATAATGTATGTATATGTTGATATCATGCATATTTTCTTGTAGATGTTCGACGACCTCGTAAGCGCTCATTGGGCAGGTTGGTGGGGGATGATCCCCGATGTCCTAGTGAGGCTGGTGCTTCTGCCAAGAGGCTATGCTAGAGATATGATAGAGGGGAGTAGCCTCTAACATGGAGGGCGTGATTGGATATTGGTGGTCCTTTAAGGGGGGGTTGTAGTGCTCTAGGTAGAGGTTGAGGGGTTGCAGGCTTAAGTAGAGGTTTTCAAGGATGCTTAGGATTGCATGAAAAATCTACTCTAGGGGGTGCCTGCTACTGGATGGGTGATTATGGGGGAGGAGATCATTGAGGGGACAATGGCACAAGATAGAGAATGATGCCTGATACTACGCTAGTTGGAAGTGGTGACTACTATTGTGCGACTGCTATTAGATCCAACATTGAGGTAGGAGGGCATCTCACAAGTGACACATGTGGTGCAGGGGGGATTGGGCCCTAACCCTAGATGTAGGACTTGCATGTACCAGGGGAAGCATCCATCATGAGGATTCTCCCATTTTTTTTTTTATCATAACTCATTTTTTTGGATTTTACCAATGGATGTATTTATATTTTGTATGATGTATATATATATATATGAGTTCATTTTTGTGGCTTTCATGATGTTTCTTTATCTGCTATGCTTTTATACATGTGATGTATTTTCATTTATTGATGGATATGTTCATTATGCTTCACGTGTCTTGATGATTATTTTGTATATGTGATGTGTTCCCATATAGGATTTGATAAGTGATGCCGTCAAATATATGATTTTGACTTCGGTATGTGTGAAAATGCGATATAATCAAAATCACATGCTAACCTTTGTGCATGCAGGAATTTCTAAAAAAGGAAAGGGTCATGTACACTGAAGGTTCTATTTAATTGCGAGACAACCAAATGGGAATCAAGGAATATGTGTAGGTGACTGATACCTAGGTTCGAGGCATCAACTAAGAGGCATATGGTGAGATCATATTCAACTTTATTATGGGTGGCTAAACCAATGCAAATCCCATTTTGGTGGAGGGGCATCAAGTGAGGGGAATATATGGCCCAGGCTATTGCAAATAGACTTTGTGACCATCAAGAAGCACCATCATTGAACCTGTGGTGGTAAGTTGACAAATTATCTATCTGTGACACATGATGAGAATGTGGTTTTAGAGTACATCCATGATCAGGTGACCATCATAAAAATAATTTAAGGTGCATGCTTCTACATCATAAGGCTGAATTTAAAGTTATGGGTAGAATTTTTTGAAGTAGAGCCTGTTAACGTGGTCTTTGAGACATGTTCTGTTGGGTTCCACCAACATGTAGGCACCTTTTAGAGGGCAATGTTTGACGATGTAAGGTCCTTTCCATAAGGTCTCAAACTTGCCTAGTCCTAGGGGTTTCTTGGTCACATCATACCGAAGTACAAGATCTACTTCGTTAAACATGCGAGGAGTTACATTGTGATCAAGAGGCTTTAGTTCTCTTTTTGTAGGCTTCATTGTGCTGGAGGGATTTATGTCGTACTTAGTTGATGTATTCCAGTTGTACTAGCCATTATTCTAGGGGTGAAGTTTATGGGAGAAGCTTGATGGTAGTGCGTAGGGTAGGAATCTCACACTATATGGGGAGCATGACCTCGACACCTGGGTATACTAGGTGGAAAGGAGTAAAGTTTGTGGATGATTTTATCGATGTGCGGTATGCACATAATGCGAAAAAAACATGTGATTCTAGTTGGTTTTGTGCTTGTTCACCATGTTTTGTAACATTTTCTTCAAGACTTTATTCATAGCTTCTACCCGTTCGTTAGACTGGGGATAGTATGGGGAAGAAAACTCATGTGGGAAACCAAGGAGCTGAGATAATTCTTGGAAGATCTCATTCTCAAAGTGTTTATCATGGTTCAAGACTAACTCCTTGGGAATGCAAAACCATGTGATGACATGGTTAAAGAAAAATCTGACGACAGTATCAATAGTTTTATTGAATGTGAGCATGGATGCATCCCACTTGGTGAAGTAGTCAATGATAACTACTTTGTACTTGTGGCCATTTTGAGATGGTGGGTTGAAATTCATGAGGTCAATGCCCCATTTGCAAAATGGAATGACTACGATGACTCAATGTAGGGAAGTTGGGGGAGCTTGGGATTTGTGGGCGTATTGATGAAAACGATCACATCTATTGACTGCTTGAATATAGTCATGGACCAAAGTAGGCAAAAAGTAGATGACACAATGGACCTTTTGGGTAGTGGCCATCCCTGAGAGGTGGCTTCCACAAGCTCTGTTATGATAGTCATTTAATACTTATTCAGATTCATCAATAGAAAGACATCGACGAAGGATGGTGCTAATTCCTTTATGATAGAGGACATATCCAATAAGGAGGTAGCAAGGGGCTTGGTGGCGAATATGCCTATGGTCATTACGAGTGCGCTAAGGGTTGAACTTATGGGTTCGAAGGAAGAGGAGCATATCACCATACTAGGGGTCATCTATGGATATAACAAATAGGTGTTCGCCTATGAAAGAATCATTGACAAGGGACCCTTGGGATTCCGAGGGGAGATCAACAATGAACTCTATAAGAATGAGAGATTTTTTTTTCTCTTAGGTGAGGAAAACTAAAGATCAAATTCTTGTAATATAACCACTGATTGAGTGTACTTATGGTTCAGCATACGATGCACGAGCAAGTATCACATAGGATTGATATTGTCTATGATAGTGGTAGTCCTTGGAAAAAAGTAGTGCTGTATTTTTTTGACATTGTGTATAAGGGTTAAGGCTATTTTTCTACTGGCTAATATTTCAAAGCACACCCCATGAGGTTCTTGTTTATGTAATAAATGATGTGCTCCCTATTATCAATATCTTCTTGATATAACACCATAGCGATGACTACCTCTTAATATGAAAGATCGAAAGTGAAGTCTTTGGTATGGTCAGGAGGGATTATCAGACATTCTTGTGACACTGTGTCTTTTAAGGCCTCAAATGATTATTTGGCCTATTCATCCAATTAGAATAAGATGTCCTAAAGAAGGAAACACAAGAAGCCATGAGCACATGTAGCATATTCAGGAATGAACCATTAGAAGAAGTTGGCCTTATCTTATAAGCTTTGTAACTACAAATTTTTAAGTGGTGAGATATTTCGAATGGCCCGAACTTCAAGGGGTCGGCTCTAATGCCTTGCTGGGAGATTCTGAATCCCAACATTTTTATAGCACTAACACAAAAGACACACATGAGGGGGTTCAAGTGGAGGTTGTATTGTCAACTCCTTTGAAAAACCAAGCGAAGATCTTCAAGATGGTTTAAGCGCTTTTTGGAACGAATCGTGAGGTCATCCAAATAGGCTAATATTAGATGACCTAGATTATGAAAGATATAGTTCATGGTCTGCTGGAAAGTTGATCCTACATTCTTAAGACTGAAAGGTATAATACGATAGGTGAAAGTACCCCGTGGGGTTGTGAAGGCAGTTTTATAATGATCCATGCGGCAGATTTGGATCGGGTTATATCTAGAAAATCCATCCATAGAGGACAAGGCTTCATGTACCACACATGCATCTATAACTTGGTTGATGATGTAACGTCCTTGGTTAAAAACCCATGTAAAAATATACAAAACTATGGTCATGGGAAACATATTCCAATCTGAATGGTGGGAAAAACATCGTAGTGGGTGTTCATTCAATTTATTATGGCTAAAGAAATTGAAAAGGCAATGGAAAGGCTTTGGAAAGGAAAAATGGAATTTTGGCACATTTATTTATGAAAATAATGGAAATTAGGAGAAAAGGAAGGTGAAAGGTCACATGTTGCATGTGAGGAGGAAATAGAAGGAAAATAACGGAAAATGAAGAAAATAGAGGCCTCATTGATAAAAAGGCTTATGAGGATCAATGTGTAAGATTTTGACAGGTTTTGTTGGAGCTCTCTTCTATTCTCACTCTCATACTCTTGGACACTTACGGGTTTTCTTGGTGCACTTTGGCATTAGATCAAGAAAGGAAAAGAAGGCAAGAGGAAGGAAGGAGCAAGCAAGTAAGAGCATGATCAAGTAGCTACAACAATATTCTTTGTAGGTATCGAATTGCATGTGTGATTTCCTTGCTATATTTGGCATGGATGGTATTGCATGTGGTTCTATGCTATTATGGCATGGGTTTTTCCAGGTGTGACAGTGTTTTCAACCTAGCCTTTCCATTTTCGTATATCCATGGTGTGATGGGGTTCTCATGTTTTGGGTGAGCTGGATTTTCGGATGGATTTGAATCTGAGTGAGGTGGATATCTGAAAGAAAGAACACATGGCCTAGTGATCCTTGAATCAAACTATGGATTGCGGTAAATCCATTAGCCTAGTGACCCCTAAGCTAGACTGTGGGTTGTGGTAAAGCTAGGTATTATGTGCCTCGCTAGGCCTAGGAATCATTGACTGGTTAATGGAGGGATATATGGTAAAACATAGAGGTGTTTTCCCTTGATTAGGCCTAGGAATCCTTTCCAGTGAATGACGTGATATATGGTAAATACTAGAGGGTGGAGTCTCACGTTTGGGCCTAGTGACCCCTAGATCAAACTGTGGATTGCGGTAAAGCTTGAGAGACTAGGAGATAGGAAAATTACTCATGGTGTAGGTGGAGAATCCGGTGGCATCCATGCTTGTTTTGGCCTAGTGATATGGTGGAGATCATGGTAAAGCCTATTATTACATGTTTTTTTTTGGTCTAGTGATCCAAGATAGATTATGGTAAAGCTTGATTTCTATTGATAAGGGTGAGGTGGTTTAGCCTCAGGATGCCTTGGTTGGTTATTTTGGTTTGAGTCCCACATTCATTCTTGGAATATGGAATAAGGGCGATTGGTGGAAGAGAGATTTGGCTCAGCCAATTTATGGTCGGGTGGAACATGGTAGTCCCATAAATGGTTGGGCTTTTGCATTCATTGATAAAAGGTTCTTTCCTTGACATCTTATGTGTAAATTTACTGGTGTATATGTGGATTCTATGGCTGATGTATCCTTGATATTTCTATTGTTATTATGTTGGTTATAAGCATATATTATGACACTGATGATGTATGGCTCTCCTCATGTTTTGATTTGTAAATGAATGAACAATGTATTTATGAACTAATAGATGATAATGAAACTAATAATATAAGGGAACAATGCTTTGTAGCGATTCTTGGATACGTATGAGTTCTAGGGAGTGACTTGGGCTATGGGCTTGAAAAAGTGGCTCAAATCCCACAGACACAGGCACAACACAGGGCAGAAAATTTCCTGGAAGCATGCATACCCATGCTGTGGGAGTGTATGGATCTTCCTAGATGCATGATTTCCCATATCAAGGGAGTGTTTTGGGGTTTAATGGTCTAAAATTCAGTTGGTCTCAGGGGTTAGTTACTTGAGTGGTTGAGATGGCTCCTTGCAGTTCTGTTATTAATGTGGAAGGTATTTTTGGTGTGTTTAAGTTGATTCCACTTCCTTAAGGCCACATAGGAGGTTGAATCCCGTTATAATGGCCTCTCATCGCATATTTACCCCGGTTGGCTAGTTACTTGGGTAGATGTGGTATGAGGGTGGTACAAAGTAGTATCATAGCATGGTTGACCCCTTGGACTGGATGGGTAGTGTGTTGGTCATGCATTCATGCTAGTTGTATGTGCTTGTTATGTATGCATGGTAGTGGTTATTGTTACAGTTGTGTTTCCATGTAGGATTTGATGTTGTTGTTGTTGTTGGGATGCGTTTTTCATGAATGCATGTCAGATGTATATGCATTTGTTATGCATGTCAATGTCTATATGTTGTTATGCATGCATTGTCATGGTTACGGTTATGAATGTATGGTAGGTTAGACATGCATTGCGAGGTCATTGTATGCAATGAGGTCATCATGATGTTATTGGTATGTTATGATGCTAATGAGTTGGTTGAGATAAAGCAGGAGATGCAGATGATCAAAGTGAATTTGCAACATTGGACCTCGAGGCAAGAGCTTGTCGTCAAACATGTTTGTATGTTGGACATGCAGGTTTGTAGGTTAAGGATTGTTATATGCATTATGGTTATGCGTATGCCTTTCATTCTATTGATGTTATGGTTACATACATGATAGATGCTAGTTTATTAGTGTAGTCATATGCACAAATGTCAGATGGTCATGAATGATAGTAACCTGTGGTTGTATGCATTGTTATTTTTGTTTTATGTTAGTTAACTTGATGATTATGTTATATGTCATTGATGATTATGTTATATGTTAACTTGTAGTTAGCTCGATGATCATGTTATATGTTGTTGATGAGCATGATATATAACTTCTTGTTGTTCTATGCTAGTAACTTGTTGATTAGGGTCATTACATTAAGATCTTGATGTTATATGTATCATAGTAATTTGGATTGGTCTATGCAAATGGTCAGGGTTATGACATTCAAGTATGAATTAATATGTTGTGATATTATGTCATATTAATCCAGATTGACTGTGCAGATGTGATTATTATGTATGGATGATAATTGTTTATGATTTTTTGATGTGAGCATGTTAGCTAGAGACTATTATGGATATCGCAACCTTATTTATGTTTGAGTTGATATTTTGTGCAGACAAGGTAGTCTCCCATGCAATACATCAAGGCATGAGTCTTCTTATGTCATCTACTTGGTGTTTGAATGTTTGATTATGTCGTTTATTTGGTGTCTATTATGTCGTCTATCTGTTGCATCAATGTTTGATTACTTGCATGATATGCGTATGTGTATGTAAGATTGCATGAATGAATGGTCTTGTTTTATGATGATTGTACTAACACATATGTGTTGAGACAGTTGATATGTACTTGAGTGCAAGTAGGTGAAAGTTGTAGCATTATGTCTAATGTATGAGTTGACTATGGATTATGACATGATTGTTAGTATTTGTAAAGGTTGAATTCAAATTGATAGATATGATTGTCTTGATATTTGGAACATATGGTTGGCATGTGTGAGAAGTTGCAGGGTAATATGCTTGGTATTAGCATGAAAATGTAATAGTTGATTTGTTTCTATAATTATCCATTGGGTGATGTGACAATATATAGTAAGACTCCATTGTAGAAAGGTAAATGGTAAAAGAAAGGAAATGGGCAAGAATTCCATTGGCTATATTTGGAAACCACAAGTCCAAACAAATGAGTGATTTTCATATAGGAAGTTTTCTTAACCCTAATTTGTTTAAAACTATGTGGATATATGCTATATTCATGGACATGTATTGGACATGTATAACAATTAGTGTCTAGTTATAGCTAGATCTATCAAGGGAATTGGAGTCCCTTGAGACATGGCACATATGTGTTCAACTATAAGGAAACATGCTTGGAACAACAAGATAAGGTAACTAGTATATTGTTATGTTTGCTTATGCACTGAAAGTTATGTGTTTATGGCAATATGATGCAAGGGATTGCATGGAAAAAGAGATTGTCATGAAATATTAAAGAAGGCTCGAGTTGAGCTTTCCCTTGGAGGCTTTGGAAACCATGGGGATTGAGGCATGGTATTTGTTTCTAGTTTTGTGCTTTCAATATTTGTGATTTGGTTGTGCTTGATTGCATATTTATTATGTCTGGTGCAAGGCCTTGCCACTTTGTTGTGGTGTCGTGTTGTTATTGGTTTTCATGGTCTTCTTCTTGTTTGTTTCTTGTGATTTCCTTTAAGTTTTGAGTCTTGGGAATTGGTTTTGGAAAGAGAAACGTTGGTGGAGCTCGAGGAAAGATGAATGAAATCAAGCAGACAATGTAAGACTTAGATGAAATGGGTGCATGTATAAGGGCAACTGAAGGTAATAATATGACAATTGATTGAGTTGGTTGGGTCGATTGGGATAAATTAATGACGACAAAACAATCATGAGAAAGGTAATATGAAAGGTAAAGTAAATGGACTTGAGGTGTGTTATAGACATTTTTGGGCACTTCAACCCTAATCTTAAATGTCCATAAACTGAGGGCTCCTAAGTCCCTAAAAGTGTTGCTTCACTGCCTAAAGGAACAAGGTCAACTAATTACATCATCTCCCAAAAGTTCTCCACTGAAAACTGCTCATAAATGGTCAAAACTAGACCATACTGAAAGCTCAATGCAGAGGGTGCGATGCATATCACCTTCCCAGTGTACAAGGTGCGATGCATACTGATTTGCTACTCTGTAGGTTACGATGGTCGGGAATGGACAAATGGTAGGGACAAAAATGCGAGGTGGAAGATCATGGAATCTTCTAGAAGCTTCCTCTCTAACACTTGCCTCTCTATTTTCGACTAGGGATGAGTAAGAGATCATCATTCTCCAAGTGGAAGTAGGAACTATCAGAGAGAGGACACTAATGAAGATCCCAGAAGATGACTCACCTCTCTGTAATCATCTATATATGGATCCCTTATCACAGAGATCCAGGGGCTGGAATTTTGTATCTTATAGAGAAGTGCTGTTGGTTTTCTGGTGTACATTCACAGTGTTGGGTGATCTAAGCTTTGCTTGAGGTGAAGAAGGGCTTCCTAGCTGGAGGATGATGCTGGGTCAGAGCATATGGTTGTAATCCTCTTGCTACTTTTCATCTTAATAGAGCTATTCTTGTTTTCTTCCATATTCTTGTGTACTTGTTTATATATGCATTTATATGGTTAACATACATCTGATCCTATGTTATTTATAGATATAGATCCTTGTTTCTTCGATAGTATTATGTTGCTGTGATTCCACAGGTTCTCTTTGAAGCTGGGCAAACGAAGAAGAAGCAACGAAGCTCTATCAAGAAGGAGAGGAAATCAAGCGCAAGACTCATGTTGGTCTTCTTGGTTCTCCTCTTATCTATTTCCATAAAAGAAAACAATAGTAGACTTTACTTGTTTGTTTCTAAGATAGCCACCCATATTAGTGGGAATAACAGCATCCGAATGGACACTATTCCCAGTAAAAAGGTGTCAGATGCCTTGGCTATGATGGGAATAATTGTTCTTAATGTTGTGCATGTTGTGAACAGATAAAGGGAGTTCTCTTAACCTTAACCTTATAATATCTAGTAATTATGTTATGATCATGATTATGTTGATGTTGATATATGTATACATGTATGTATGTATGTATGCATGTCATGTATGGCAGGATCATCATGGATCATGATTGTTTAATGCTAATATTTATATGTATACATACGTATGTATGTATGTTGTTGTGTGACAGGGTTGCTAGGAATCATTCTTGTGGAGGAATGATTGTTTACACAGGTGAATGACATGAAGAGGTTCTTGGTTTATGATGAATAAAGTGGGAAGAGTAGTCCTGATAAATCTACAAGGTCAATATCATGTGGATATGAATTGATATTATGTTATTATAGTACTTTTATGTTATGGACAGGCTAGGCCGAGGGATACATCAATGAAATGAAAGTAGTGTGGTCTGCAACATGCTGGGACAAGCATGGATGAGATAATGGAAGCAAGGTTGCTTGGTAGAGACAATGTGGTTTGGATGTGTGGTACTACTATTGTGCACATGTTGTACATGTTGCATCTGTGATGTTGTGTGCATGCAGTGTTGTGTATATATAGTGTGTGTACATGTTGTTTATCAATACTAAGTACATGGTGGTACATATGGTGTTGTGTGTATATTTCATATGCAGTGTTGGGTATAGATGGTGCTATGTACATTTTGGATATGCAGTGCTGTGTACATATTGTACTGTGCACATGATGGATATGCAATGTTGTGTGCATATGGTGCTGTGTGCATATTGGATATGAAATGCTACATATATAAGGTGCTATGTACATGTTGTATATGCAATGCTATGTACATATGGTGTTGTTTTCATGTTGTACATGCGTTGTTATGTACATATGGTATTGTGTGCATGATTGTACAAGTGGTGATGTGAGCATGTGGTACCGTGTACATGTTGTACATGTGGTGCTGTGTATATGTCGTGCATATGGTTTTGTGTACATGTGGTTTCATGTACATGCGCATGTGGTGTTGTGTATGTCTGGAATTGTGTACACGTTGTATAGGTGGTACAATGTACATGTGGCATTGTGTACACGTTGTTCCCTGTACATGTGATGTTGTGCACATGTTGTGCAGGTGGTGTTTTTTACGGGTGGTACTGCGTAAATGTTGTACATATGGTACTGGTGTACATGTGGTATTGTATGCATGTCATACATGTTGTGCTGTGGGCATGCATTACTATGTATGTGCATTGTGTAGTGGTGGTATCGTGAGATATGTATTGTGTTGTAATCTGTGTATGTATTTGTGTTGTGTTGTACACTGGTGTAGGTGTATGTATTGTGTTGTGGTGTACATCAGAGGTAGGCATATGTATTGTGTTGTGTTGTACATAGGGTGTAGGTGTATGTGTTGTATGCCAGGTGTAGGTGCATGCATTGCATGGTGTTGTATGTCGTGTGTGGTTGTATGTGTGTGATTCACACTATGTGTATGTGCACATGGTTGGCGAGAAGGCATTGAGTGTTTGTTGGGAGTGGAAACCGATCCAGAGTGCATACAAATTAGGGACAAAAGTAGAAGCTAAGGATTGATTAAAGGATAAGTATCAATATTTTATTTCAGTTTTATTATGCATGTGATTTATGATTCTGGTCTATGATGATTACATGGGATCTATAATTCCAATTTGTGATGGTTACATGCGATTGATGATTTTTATCTATGATGGTTGTGTTTTGAGCTAGCCTGATGTGATATGTTTTTACATGATGATTTGGTCAAAGATGATAGTTTGATTTGTTGTGACAGGAAGCGAACCAAATTTCAAGTGTATGTTGTTGACAGGCCACCAATGAGGTATGATTTGAAGTTATTTAAATTTATTTTGAGTCCAATGGAAATTATGTGCTTGGTACAACAAGCATGGAAATTCCCAGTTGGATGGTTGAAACTGACTGCAAGAATTACAACAACAGTGAAAATAAATTGGAATAAGCAACAATATGCTGGTAAAGCACTTTAGGAGTAGGGCCATTGTGGGACACTGGTACCCAATAGTGTCCATTGATTTCCATGAGCATGTTATGTCTGATATCATGGTTTTGAGGCAGGAATATGCCTTGGTTGTTTGACCTTCTGATGCGAAGAAGCCTTGACAAGGGATGGATCATCCAGGATAGAGGATGCCAAGGAACTTGGAAGGTGAGTGACTGCATGGAGGGGGTGACCAAATTTCCCAATGGACGGTGTAGCAGAGAAGGGAAGGTTGGGGATGGATTTGTTTTGGTCATTAACATTTCCAGATGGAACCAAATGCATATTGGGAGTGTGACCTAGAACAATGAGACAATAACTGTTCACTAAGAGGACAAGTGGTGCAGGATTGCAGCTCTTGACATTGATGCAACTTTGAATTTAGTAGTGGATTCTATACTTCCTAGGATGGAGGTGAATCCTGGTATTCCTTTGAGGATGGAGGTGTGATGCTCTCAATTCCCTTGTTGTGGATGAAGGCATCATATCCTTTATTTGTTGGTTGAGAAAATGTGCATATGTGTATGTGTATATTAGTGTAAATACTGCATTGAGCTGGATTTATAAAGCTACATAGCTAGTATGATTATTTGCTGGGTGAAGCAAATGTATATGTGATTATTATTGCAAATACATAATGAGATTTGTTATAAAGCTCTAGTAAACCATATCGTTGTCATGTTTCAGTAGTGGTCATTGTAAATACTGCAATGAGATGTGTTATAAAACTCCATGGGAAATATGTTTTATTTTTAACAGTGTTGTTGGTTATAGGTGTCATTGAACACCGAGGATGGTGTTTCCCCAAGGGGGAGGGTTCTGTAATGACCTTGGTTAAAAATCAATGTAAAAATATATAAGACCACGTTCATGGGACATGTACTCAAAGCTAAATGGTGGGAAAAACATCCTAATGGGGGTTCATTCGGTTTATTATGGTTAAATAAATTGGTAAAGGCAATGGAAAGGAAAAATGGAAATTTGGCACATTTATTTATGAAAATAATGGAAATTAGGAGAAAAGGAAGGTGAAAGGTCACAAGTTGCATGTGAGGAGGAAATTGAAGGAAAATAATGGAAAATGAAGAAAATAGAGGCCTCATAGATAAAAGACTTCTGAGGATCAGTGTGTAAGCTTTTGACAGGTTTTGGTGGAGTCGTCTTCTATTCTCACTCTCATACTCTTGGACACTTAGAGTTTTCTTGGAGCACTTTGGCATTGGATCAAGAAAGGAAAATAAAGCAAGAAGATGGAAGAAGCAAGCAAGGAAGAGCAAGATTAAGCAACTACAACATGATTCTTTGCAAGTATCGATTTTCATGTGTGATTTCCTTGCTAGATTTGGCATGCATGAAATTTCATGTGGTTTTTTGCTTTTATGGCATAGGTTTTGCCAGGTGTGATAGTGTTTTTAGCCTAGCCTTGCCATTTTTGGATAGCCATGGTGCGATGGGGTTATCATGTTTTGGGTGAGCTGGATTGTCATGGATTTGAAGCTGAGTGAGGTGGATCTCCGAAAGACACGGCCTAGTGATCCCTGAACCACATTGTGGATTGTGGTAAAGCCACTAGCCTAATGACCCCTAAACCATACTGTGGGTTGTGGTAAAGACATGTATTGTGTGCCTCGATGGGCCTGGGAATACTAGACCAGTTAATGGTGAGATATACGGTAAATATTGGAGGTGGTTTCCCTTGATTAGGCCTAAGAATCCTTGTTAGTGAATGGCAGGATATAAGGTAAATCCTAGAGGGCAGAGTCTTGTATAGGGCCTAGTGATCCCTGGATCAGAATGTGGATTATGGTAAAGCCTAAGAGACTAGGAGACAAGAAAATTCCTCACGATGTAGGTGGAGAAATATGGTGGAATCCATGCTTGTTTGGGCCTACTGATATGGCAAAGATCATTGTAAAGCCTATTATTACATGTTTATTGTTTGGCCTAGTGATCTGAGATGGATTACAATAAAGCGTGGTTTCTATTGATGAGGGTGAGGTTGTTTAACCTCAATATGCCTTGATTGGTTCTTTTGGTTTGAGTCCCACATTCATTCTTGGAATATTGCACGTGAGGGATTGGTTGAAGAGAGATTTGGCTCAACCAATCTATGATCGGGTGTAACATGGTAGTCCCATACTAGGTTGGATTTTGCATTCATTAATAAGAGGTTCTTTCCTTGAAATCTTATATGTAAATGTACTGGTGTATATGTGGATTCTATGGCTGATGTACCCTTGATATTTGTGTTTTTATTATGATGGTTATAAGCATGTATGATCCAGGTGGATAGTGGTGGCCACCTGCCAATTCCACTTGGACCCCCACCATTACTTCTTTCAGTTTTTCAGTTTCCTTAATTATAGCACAATTTACTATTTTTAGCAGTTTTTTGGGTTCTAAACTTCCGGGGCCGTTTTGAGGCCCTAAACAATGTTTTTTGGAAATATACCACCAATAATTTTTTTGTTTAAATTCATCTTTTTTGTCGTAGTCCTCAGAGAGATCTTTCCAACAGGTTATCAAGCACATCAAAAGAAGATAATATGACCAAGTCACGACCTCGAGAAGTTGGCTGTCCAACTCACCCCAACGGGGCCCATAAAATCTTGGTGTTATATCTCCTCGGGTTAGGGTTTTGGTTGTTTAGGTTTTTCTCTTATTGTTCAATAATAAAATAACCCTTGAGCCTCATTGTAAGGTAGGTTAGAGGCATGTAGCCGCACATCTCTTCTCAGAGATAAACTATCATCGCCCTAGCTGGTTTATTTCCATTTCTGTTTGTGAGCATATTTCAGTATTTTACATTAAAGAAGTGAAGAATTATTTCCACTGCATCTCTGTGTTTATGGTTATCTCTGTAATTTGCTGCATTCCTGTTTAAATTTAGATCAATGGTATTAGAGCGGTCTGCTTTTTTTCCTCTATTTTTCTTTGCATGTCCCAAACGAGGTCAGGATATAAGGAGTTAGGGCTTGAACTGGTCGAACCTTTGCAAGACCAGCCTTGCAGATCCCGACGACCTCCCATGGTGAATGAAAATAAAGACGAGGGGGTAGGATATCCTATCAAAATCTTGCTCGAAGAAGCCCTTGAGCGACAAAGGAATGCGATGATGGACAACTTTGCCCAGATCCTCAAGCGACTACCCAGAGGTGACACATCGGCTTCCAACAACTACTCTGGAAATGCCACACCATTTAAGGTACAAGTTAATTTTGAAATCCCCATATTCGAGGGTCAGATAGACGCAGATGCTATCGATAAATGGCTAAATTTTCTAGAGGGTTATTTTTTTGTTCATGATTTTTCCAGTTGGGAAAAGATTATTTTCGCTCTTCTCAAAGTAGCCCCCCACGTCAAGGACTAGTGGGAAACTTATTGCAAGCAAAAGGATGAAAGTACAGACTCACTATTTTCAGCCGCACCCACTTATAATTCATTCCGAGATGCCATCAAGGAGCAGTACTACCCAGTCGGAAGCTATGAGGATCAATACATAAAGTGGACCACGCTACAGCAGGGAAGGGGCCAAAACATGCCAGGGTTTACCAATATTTTCCATACCATTCACACAAAGTTGGGTATTAAGGATTCATAGCAGCATTTGATACTCAAATACCGTGGCTACTTGCACAAGTACATCCAGGAAGAAATAGAATTCATGAATGTCTCCTCGCTCGGCACGACATACCGATAGGCCATCAAGGTCGAGCAAAAGTTTAAACAGAAGAAGCAAGACTTTGGATCTGTGAATCCAAAGCAAGGGAAAGGTTCCCCCAAACCACAGAACAAAGGACAAAGCCAAGGTGGGGTAGCCCAAAACAACCCGCCAAAGCTGTAAGCAAAGAACAGTTCCGAAAAGCCAAAAAAGGACACGGGAAAGTGGTGTGAGTTCCATAAGAGCTCCACTCACAACACAAGTGATTTTCGGGCCAAATAGTCACTAGTGGTTGAGCTAAAGGTTTCAAAATCAGATGCATGTTCCAACTCTTAGTCAAAACTTGACAAGGGGAATGACAAAGGGATGCATATTATCGATGTGGAGCCCAATGCCAACATTGCGACCATGAAGGTCCAGAAGGAGGAAATCGAAGATCCAGAGGAGGAGTGTCTGTTCCACTCCAAAATGTGGGTAAAGGGCTCCCCGCTACAGTTCATTGTAGATAGCGGGAGCCAAAAGAACCTCATTTCGGCAAAGGTCATGAAGCAGCTGGGCTTATCGACCACAACATGTCCACAACCGTACACCATCAGGTGGCATCACCAAGGACGAGATCTTCGCGTGAGCCAGTAGTGTCGCCTTCCATACAACATCAAGCCCTTCATGGATGAGGTATTGTGTGACATTTCTTCGCTTGAAGTTTGTGATTTATTATTAAGACAACCATACTCGTGGAAGTGACATGCTGTGTATGAATCAAGGCCCCATGCTGTTATTGTTACTTTGGGAAAAAAGTTGTACAGGATACCGAAGGTAGCACCGCCTACTACCATCTCCTTGGTTACAGAAAAACAATGTAGTAAGCTCATCTCCAAAACCGGGAAATTTGTTTTCCTCATGATATGCCCTCAAGGAAAGAAGAAGACGGTGGCCACGACCTCGAGACAGGGACCCTCCGTGCGACAACTACAGATGGACAAGGTCGTGAAGGAGTACAAGGACATCTTCACCTCCCCTACAGGGGTTCCTTTGCATTGTCAGGTCAAGCACTCCATTGATCTGACCCCAGGTGCGCCACTGCCCAATGGACCAATTTATTGGCGCTCCATTCTGGAGAACGATGAAATCAAGAGGCAGATTTAGGAGCTACTGTAGAAAGGTCACATCCATTCGATTTCATCGCCTTGTGGGAGCCCAATTGTGTTGGTACAGAAGAAGGATGGGACTTGGAGACTCTGTATTGACTATCGGGCATTGAACAAGATCAATGTCTTTAATAGGTACCCGATCCCACGGATTGATGACCTCCTAGACCAACCAAAGGGGGCAAAATATTTTAGCAAGATCGATTTGAAGTCAGGATATCACCAGGTACCAATCAAACCCTCTAATGTGTGGAAGATTGCCTTCAAGGCCAAGGAGGGCCTTTTCGAATGGTTGGTTATGCCTTTCAGATTGATGAATGCTCCTGCAACCTTCATGAGGCTAATGGATGACATCTTGTGGCCATTCACCAACTAATTTGTAGTGGTATACTTGGATGACATCTTGATCTTCAGCCAGAGTTGGGAAGAGCAGCTCCACCACATCTAACAGGTTCTCCAAGCACTGCGGCAACACAAGTTATGTGCCAATTTGGAGAAATGCACTTTTGGCATGACCCAAGTTCAGTATCTAGGATAAATTATTGATGAATGAGGGGTGCATGTGGATCCAGCCAAGATCCAAGTCATTCGGGATTGATCATCTCCAACCACTCTGATAGAGCTCCGCAACTTTCTAGGTCTTTCCAACTTCTACTGCAGGTTCATGTTGGGATTTTCTCATATCACTTGGCCCTTGAGTCAAGTCACCGAGGGAGGAGCGAAAGAAAAATTATTTTGGTCTGAATCTCAACAAAAGGAATTCGCAGAGTTGAAAGATCGCCTTTGATCGGCACCAATGCTCGCATTAGCAGACTTGCAACAACCATTTGAGGTCGAGACAGATGCCTCTGACTATGCTATTGGGGCAGTCCTTACTCAACACAGGCATCCAGTGGCATATCACAGTGAGACACTTTCAGACACTGTCCGGAAGTATCCCACTTATGACAAAGAGATGTATTCCATCATGCAGGCCTGTCGACAATGGAAGCATTACACTTTGGGGAAGGAAACAGTCATCCACACAGACCATCGACCCCTGTAGTTCATACAAACCCAAGGGAAATTGCAGAATGATCGCCATCAGAAGTGGTCCATATACCTGTAATAGTTCTATTTGAATATCAAGTATAAGAAGGGCAACACCAATAATTTTGCAGATTGCCTTAGTTGACCACCGATCATGGCGTTAACCACTGTGCTAAACTCTTGTGGGCACAAGACTTCTGATTGGCCACTTCTCTACAAAAGCGACCCAGAATTTGGCCACACACGCTAGATACTCTTGGAGGGCCAACATGTTCCAAATTTTCACCTCCAAGATGCCCTGTTATGCCACCTGGGTTACCTTTGTGTTCCTTCAAATGAGCATGCCAAGATGATTTGGGAAGCACACTACAGTCGGGTTGTTGGGCATTTCGGGGTCAAGAAAATGGTGGCAATACTGCAGAAGTATTTCTATTGGCTGAATCTTCGACAGGATGTCGGGAAGTACATCAGATCATGCACTACCTACGCCATTGCCAAATTTACCATCAAGAAGCAAGGCCTTTATACCCCGTTGCTTACCCCTATTCGACCTTGGGAATCCATCTCCATGGATTACATGTCAAGCCTTCCTTCCATTAAGCATGGAAACGACTGTGTTTTTGTGGTTGTCGATAGGTTCTCGAAGATGGCCATTATGGCGGCCTACAAGAAGAATATCACAACAGAAGCCACTGCTAAACTCTTCTTTTAATGAGTGTGGGTACACTTTGGGATCCCACAGTCTATCATGTTAGATCAGGATAGCAGGTTCCTTAGTACATTTTGGTCCAGTCTCTGGTCGATGCTGGACACCAAACTCACTGAGTCCACAACCTTCCATCCTCAAATTGATGGCCATACGAAGGTTATCAATAGGATGATCGTACACATTCTACACATGTACAACTCAAAGCATCCATGCACATGGGATGAGAGCCTCCCCTATGTTCAACACAACTACAACCGGGCTCTCCACATATCTACTGGCCACAACCCTTTTCAGGTGGGCTTGGGATTCCAGCCACTATGTCCCATTGATGTGGCCATGCCATTTGCAACTATTCGTGCAGATCCCGCTCATGTCCAGTCTGAAACAAATAAGGAAAACAACTTCATTGAGCAGATCCAACATATTCGCCAACAGGTCCATGAAATTATGGAGAAATCAAATGCTAAGTACAAGCAGTGAAATGATCAACATTGGGTGCCACACAAGTTTCAGGTGGGTGACAAAGTCTGGTTGCGTTTGCAAAAGGAATGCCTTATCGGAGCCTATCAGAAGCTCAGACCACTCCGATATGGTCCTTACACCATTACCAAGGCTGTGGGAGACAATGCATTTGAGCTTAGCATTCCCCCATTCCTTGGCTTGCACCCAGTGTTCAATGTGGACCGCCTTCGGCCATACTTTCCACCATTACTAGACACATCCGACATTGCAGAACATCTCACACCCACAGAGTTGAATCCAAATTGCATGGAACAAGATGCAACTGATCGAATCATGGACACACAGATCAAGCAAACTCATGAGTAGAATATCCAACTGTATCAAGTTGTAAAAGCAGGCCAACTCCTTCACCAGGGCAAGTGGCTCACTAGGGACCAAGTTCAACAGAAGTTTCCTCATCTCCTGGAGGAACTCAACACAATGGGGACCATTGCTTCCTAAGGGGGGAGGGCTGATCTAGGTGGATATTGGTGGCCACCCGCCAATTCCACTTGGAACCCCACAATTGCTTCTTCCTTATTTGTAGCACAATTTACTGTTTTTAGCAATTTTTCGGGTCCTAAACTTCCAGAGCCGTTTTGAGGCCCTAAATGACGTTTTTTGGAAATCTACCCCAATTTTTTTTTGTCTAAAATTGTCTTTTTTGTCGTATTCCTCAGAGAGATCTTTCCAATGGGTTATCATGCACGTCAAACCGAGATAATATGACCAAGTCACGACCTGGGAAGTTGGTTGTCCAACTCACCCCAACGGGGCCCATAAACTCTTGGTGTTACATCTCCTCGGGTTAGGGTTTTGCTTGTTTAGGGTTTTCTCTTATTGTTCAATAATAAAAATGCCCTTGAGCCTCATTGTAAGGCAGTTCAGAGGCATGTAGCCGCACATCTCTTCTCAGAGATAAGTTACCATCGCCCTAGCTGGCTTATTTCCATTTCTGTTTGTAATCATATTTCAGTATTTTACGTTAAAGAAGTGAAGTATTATTTCCATTGCATCTCTGTGTTTATGGTTATCTATGTAATTTGTTGCATTCCTGTTTAAATCCGGATCAATGTATTATGACTATGATGATGTATGGATCTCCTCATGCTTTGAGTTGTAAATGAATGAACAATGTATCTATGACCTAATAGATGATATTGTAGGTAATGATATAAGGGACAATGCTTCTTAGCGATTCTCAGATAAGTATGAGACCTCTATGCTCCGATCTATTCTTTACTCTTGTAGATTACATATTTGTGACATGTTTGAAGAAATGCCTGTCATGGCTAGTAGGGGTCCAATATAGACCTTGTCCTTGTTTTTTCAAATGCATCATTGTTATGTTGTGTAAATTCATTTCTGAAAGTGTCATTGAGTCTCGAGTAGTGACCTGGGCTTTGGGCCTGAAAAAGTGGCTCAAATCACGGAGACACAGGCATAACACTAGGAAGAAAAGTCATTAGACACATGCATACCCATGTTGTGGGAGTGTTTGAATCCTCTTAGATGCATGCTTTCCCATATCAACGGAACGTCCAAGGGATGGTATAAAAGTTCAGTTGGTCTCAGGGATTGGTTACCTGATTGGTTGGGATGCCTCCTAGGAGTTATGTTGATGATGTGGAAGGTATTTGTGGTGTTTTTCCATCGATTCAACTTCCTTAAGGTCACCTAGGAGGTTGAATCCCATTATAGTGGCCTCTCGTCGCATATTTACACCAGTTGGTCGGTTACTTGGGTAGATGTGGGATGAGGGTTTTACAGGGGCCTAAAACCTTTCCAATGGTGCAAAAATCACCTCAAACATAGTCTGCATGGAAAAGTTACACCATTCAGAAGTTGAACTTCTTGTTTTTACACCATGATTCGAGAGGATGCCACCTTAGCCCCCATTATTCATGAAAAAGGGGTTATCCACATGGTCATGATGAAGAAGACACTATAAGAGTCAATATTGAAAACATAGTTAAGACTTGAAGGAGTCAAACTTAACCATTAGTAGGTTATCGAGTTGTGTTATAACTGGGCCACTAGGACGAAAAGGGGCTCCATTGTATTCAAGTGCATTTTGTTCCATAGATGAATAGAGTATTCTAGAGTATTTGGGGAGAGAAAAAATAGAGAGGATTTATGTAATGTAAAATCCCATGAGTGACATGCCTCACTTATTTGTACTTGTCTCCATTGTCCATCCAAAGAAAGATAGTAGAGAAGCCTCACCTTCAAAGTTGGGTTTTCTCCTATAAGGGTTTCCTAGGTTACATATTGTTTTAAGTTGTGGTTTTTGACTTTTATTTCATTGTTATATATTTTTTGCATAATTTTAATTTGCATGCATACACAATAAACAATAATTTATAGATCTAGAAATCTAAGGAGATATAAGCCGTCATAGTGTAGATTTCATATTTTAAGCATAATTTTATCATATATGTTGTGACGAATTATCTAATGGAATATCCACAATAATTTATGAAATATACACATTTCCAATATATATATAAATCCATAATAATGTTCATTATTGACTATTTACCTTCATTATTTAGTAACTTCCATCCCTTCATAATAGTCATAAATAGTCACGGAATTCACCATTTAGTTTGTGAATTTAAAGAATATATTATAAATGATAATATTAGAAGTATATTAGTTTGTTTTAAAATGAGATAATTTAAAGAATAAAATTGCAAAATAAAGGAGAGTTGTTGATATATGAGTAGCTAAAAAATAATTAATATTTTGAAGGAAAAAATAATTAATATTTCTTTTGGTTAGGTGAATTGTATTACTTTCGGAAATTGAAATTTACATAGTGGGGTATATATTTCCAGGTCAATCTGTCGATGGGGAGACTTGAACATATCCAAAACTACACTCTCCTTAAAGAGGAGGGGACAAATGGGTTCTAACATAGAAAAAATTAAAATGATTGAAACTAATAAGCTGGCCTAAGTGGCCTTGTACATATATATTTGGAAACATAAACAAAAATACAATGACCAGTGACATAACATATCTAAGACGAAGGATCTATATCTGATACTAGAAACTGGATGGGTGATTTTGGGTCCTCTGCAATACCTCTCACTGCTAGAGGAATGTCGAGGTGTTGTTCAATGCTCTCCATTCTTCGGTATATATCCCTTAGATGCTTGTCCAAGTGTTCAAGAGAGTGTATCATATCCATTCTTCTCTCATGCTAATCTAAGATAGTCCTTCCCAGTAAAAACTTCATCTAGTAGTGAAGGTCTACAATTTGCATATATTGGTTGAACTGTCCCATGGTGTGCCCTGTATATGTGATCCAATCCTAGTATCACAATGCAAATCCTTCTAGCTTATGGTGCTTGCAAGTGTGACCTCTGTGAATCCACTCTTGATAATAAGCAACCCCTCTTCTAACTTGAGCCCATTGGTGTGGCATGGAGAACAGGCCCACATGTAAAAGACATTCAACAAGAGACCATCCTTGGCTCTAGATACGAGAGGAGAAATGATGTTTCCCCAAGCGATCACTACCTAAAAGAGAACCTCCAAATAACATAGAATATAAAAAAGTACTAGAAGACACCTACGGCCTCGAATTCCTTGCCTAGCATGAAGCAACAAATTTTCCAATTAATCATTGTGATAATAGTCCCCTGAGAAATGGAAAGCCTACATAAAAACAAGGATACAACATTGCTTGAAGGAAGGAAGAGACAAGAGTGTATAATTCAGACAACAACCAAGGCAGGGGGGCTAGCGATACCACACAATGATTCACCCAAGGATTGAGGAGGAAAACCAAGATATGGAAAAGCAGTTGCCCTTAGAATAGGAAAACCTACATTCAAGAAAGGAAACAACTTCGAATGGAAGGAGAGAAAAACATGGGTATAAATCTCAGACTAAGATTAAGGCTATGAGTTGAAAACATAACTCAAAGAATTACCAAGAAATGGAAGAGAAAAGGTGCACGCAGTAAAATAGGGTGAGGAGTGCATAGAAGGAAAGAGTAGTAACCACCAACCATGGCTAGACACCATGTCACAGAGAACCCTACAAAGATGCCAAGATGCCAAATTAACTGAAACACTATAACTCGAAACATAGACACATTTATACTAAATAACATCCAAAGTTGCCACACATGGAAAATGACACCCCAATTTTTCCTAATTACCAATGGCATACCCCTCTCTTCCTCGTTAATCATCCTATTTGAGAAAGAAAAATAACTAATAATATAATTAAATAAGATTAAATATTTAAAAACATAAAAAAAATAATTATTAAAAAAATAATTAAAGAATGATACTAAAAATATAAAATAAAAAAATAAAAAATTAAAGTAATTTTTTATGTTTTTTATTATATAGGTTTATATAAATAAATATCATCAAATAATATACTATGCTAATTTCAAAGAAAAATAAAATAATTAATATAAAGTATAGAACAAATTATAAATATTTTAGATAAGAATTATAAAAAAATGAATACTATATATATAACTCTCTTAGAAATATTTTTTATCAATAAATTTATACAACTATATTTATTAAACTTACTATATCTTTGATCAGTAATTGTTAAATCCCAAAATTATCTTTTACTCATAATTAGTATAGAGATTATTATTAGGATCAATCTATTTATAATTTATGAAAAGTAAGTTGACATTTATTTTTATTATTTATATCTCTAATTTTTAATTATAATTATCTCCATAGCGGGTGATCATGCCCGATGACACCAGGGTAATGATGAATTAGTCGAGGAAGGCCAGCCATTTGGCCTCCCACGACAATTTGCTCGATTCTTAGTACATAACATCAAAAGATTAGGTGCGACTATCATTAAATGGTATAGTATGTGATTACGTCTGGTTTAATTTTTTTATGATGAATAGAGTAATTTTTGTTAGGATATTCCGATACATAGGAAATAGTTAAGAGTAACTTGGTCTAGTATAGAGTTAGGTAAAGTGTGTTTCTTTACTATGTATTTTTGTAACTTACAATTCGATGGTCACAATATGTAGTGTTCCGACGGTTCATTCTCTCTTTGGTATTACCGACACTTGATCCGTGGCTTAACACCCGATTGGTCCATGATCTCTATTTAAAGAGCATGGAAGGTCATTTATAGGCTAAATGTTCATGAGAGAAGCTTATGTAAAATTTCATTCTTTTATTAATAAATTGCCTGAAATGGCTGCGTTGGCTCAGGCTGTGCACTGTTTCCCTCTTTGAGAATTTTAACCACGTCAAAAACACAGGTGTATTGATCTGTGATCTGTTTGTGAGCGGTGTCCTTTGGTGTTTTGTCTGAGGAACTTACCCTGTAGATTCCTACAATTTCCTTCCACGCGCACACAATAAAAGTGATCATTTAATTTGAGAGTTGTTTTTAGTGTGATTTTTTGGATTTTTCGGTTTGATGGAAAAATTTAAAGTGAAATCTTGATTTGTGTTATTTAAATTAGTTTTTTGACTGTATATATGGATTCAACACCCTAGAAAACCCCTAGGGCATTTCGATTGCACATGATTACCATCAAGCTTTATAATTTCGATAAATTCTTGCCAGAGAAATTAGAAAAAAAACTCGCTGTAAAAACTTCTAAAAAATACTCTAATTTGTAAA
>APFE031745366.1:39053-64179 GCA_000404065.3 Pinus taeda
TAAATTTATTGTTTTTTTAACGCTGGCAGTCCCTTTCTATTCCATTTCAAGAATAGGCAGGTTTTACATCTATATCTAACATGATCAAATCACCTCAACCTATCGAGTGGGAAACCAAGCCTGTTGTCTATTTGACTGCATTGAATGCCATCCAAAATATGAAGAGTCTGAGAATATCTAACAAGGCTATATAGACGTGATTATCTTTGAGTCTCACATTTACTATATGCCTATAACAAAACAAAGGTTGCAAACTAGTCATTTATACATAGCAAAATTTAAGAGTCCAAACTATGCACTACAAACTATTACTCATCAAAAGAGTTTATGGGTGTCAGGTCTTTAGCATTGGACCCCGATAGTTCAGTCTGAGGAAGGCAAGGAATATGCTTTTCAATTTGACTTAGACGAGCATTTTGTTGTTGAATCTGGCGTTGAATGAGTTGAAACTCCCTGTGAATTTCTTGGATTTCTGTCACTGACTTCAACGTTCCTATAGCGGAGGTGGTCAGGGAATTTTCCAAGAGGTTTTTCATCATCCAATAGAGATACAAGGTCTATTAAAACTAAGTGTAACGACCTTTGGAGTGGCCCAGATCTGGGACAAGGTTTTGTCATTCGTCCAAATCCAAGTCCATACCCTCTGCTTGTTGTTTCAAATCAGTCTCCCACCTTGATATCACCTGGCGGACTTAAGGGTTCGTATTAGACTGGTAAGATTGGGATGCCTCCTAAATTAATTCATTTGTGTTTCACTGACCCCGTCTCGGTCAGCCAAGGTTGAGGTTGGTGTCTACCGTGCCTCGGGCCTTGACCCTGGCTACGACCACGACCACCCTGAGCATTACTTCCTTTGTTTGAGGAAGGTCGAGCCATCAAGTAATGCTACAAGTCACAAAGATGGAAGTGATATGAATTCTCAGACACCAAGACCATTTCCACTAATGACCTCGACCTAACTAGAAGCTAGTTAACAGGGAGACGACCCAACGAAAGGTCCCATTGTATTTGATGAGGAAGTGGCCTTGTAGAAGTTAGACAATAATATGCAATAGGACAATTAGCATTAGGCCAATAAGACAATACTTTACCCACCCCATTGACATGGGCTCAATGAGACAGGTTATCAACAACATCCCATTATTCACAAAACCTCCTTAAACAAGGGACTGTATCCACTTCCAAGTTTACCTTCACAAAACCTCCCCATATCATACTAGGGAGAGGGTTTATTGACAAAACTAAAGAAAGAACAAAATTCCCCATGAAAGAGATGAAGACTGATATGCATAGCATAGTTCAGGGTTGTATGCGCACAAGGGAAGCAAAATTATAAAATAAATAGGGAAAGTCTAAAAGCACCCAGACAATCTAGAGAAACAAATCACCCTTGTCCCCAAAACCTCCCAGGAGGTTTCTCTACTAACCCACAAGATCATCCCAGAAACAACCATCCACAAAATTGTGAAATACCAACAAAACACAGGGATTAGGGCATTCACAAGAAGATCTATTTGGACATACCTGCAACTGCAACATTTGAAAGGATAAAATATTCCCTTTGTAGTTGAGTTCCAATTCTGGGACACCACCTTCACTATCGCATTAAGGGTTCATGTAGGACTGATGCCAGTTCGAACCAGCCAAACTGGATCCTTCACATAAAACCCAAAGATCTCACCTTCTAATCGATGTCAGTGCCAAACCTTAATTGCATTAAAACTCCACACCACCTTGTGCATGGGGAGGTATGTGTGAGGGCCACCATTCGACCACCCATCGTCCCGCATCATTACTCTCCTAACCATGGAATGGATCCCACCAATGCCCTCCTTTAAGCTCTCACCCTGATCAGGAGCAATAAATAAAAAATTGAAATCAATATAAAGATTAATATTAAAACTAATTAAGCAGATAAGCTTTTTATAATGAGGTTCTTCCTCATGACACTGTAGGAGATTCGTCAGCCCAGAAAGAATATACCATTTCGACGGTGGTTATTGACTCACAATTTAAACAAATACCCAAATTCACATGCTCTTAGACTTAAGGTGTTAGGGAATTTAGATAGCCTAGGGATGAAGTTGATATTTCTTCCCCTTAACTGCTTGAATTCCCCATTTTCTACAGCCCATAGCGATCAACTATGGTGGCCTTAGTGGTGTTTCAGAATTATAGCTACAGAATCATCCATCTCTTAACTCTTTTGCTTTAAACTATTCGAACCCAATATGTCCTGTAACATTACCATAATTCTATATAGGAGGTTTAACTCATCAGAACTTCATTTGCAAAGACATTATGAAAACATTGATTTTTGATGTCCTTGGCCCTTTTGTTCTTAGCTCCTCCTCACATTCATCGACCTAGAAAGAATATTCCATTTCGACGGTGGTTATTGACTCACAATTTAAACAAATACCCAAATTCAAATGCTCTTGGACTTAAGGTGTTAGGGCGTTTGGATAGCCTAGGGATGAAGTTGGTATTTCTTCCCCTTAACCGCTTGAATTCCCCACTTTCTACAGCCCATAGTGATCAACTGTGGTGGCCTTAGTGGTGTTTCAGAATTATAGTTGCATACTCATCTATCTCTTAACTCTTCTTCTTTACACTATCGAAACCCAACATGTCCTGTAACATTATCATAGTGCTATATAAGAGCTTTAACTCATCAGAACTTCATTTGCAAAGACATTGTGAAAACACCGATTTTTGATGTCCTTGGCCCTTTTTCGCTTAGCTCCTCCCCACGTTTCTCATCATACGACCACTACCTGTGACTTTCTGCTTAACCTTAAGGTGATAGGGCATTTTGTTCCTACCAGGGGATATTTCTCCTTTATTAAGTGCTTTTTGCTCTGGGTTCTTTAAATGCTTCTTGACCATGTGCCAACCCAATATCGGAGCCCCTTATCAGAAGTTTCCAATCATCGATTGTTTTAAAGTGCCGACATCTTCAACCTCCGATATGAAGTCATCATATTCCATGTGGAACCTCACGAGTGGTGCCTCATGTCACCCAAATTTGATCCCTTAGGCTCGTCAAAATGTCAAAATTGCTTGCCATGTGTCTTGTCATACTTCCACATCAGGCTAACGTCAGATATTGCCATGTGTCTTTATCGAAGCCAATCATATGATGCCATGTGTTTGTTGCACAGTAATTTGTCACTCTCCTGTCATTCCCCATTCCTGATCCCAGAGAACCCTAGTAGTGACTACTGCGTTATACTTTCACCATGAAACCTGCGCTCTTGCATCCCTTGAAGTTTGAAGAAATTATTCCCCACTCCCTTCAGAAATTTTCCAAAGAATCCTTCTTAAAAACCAGTTTTTAAGATCAACACTCTTTCCCAGTGTCTCACCCACGCTGATTTGTAGAGTTTAACATTGTGACCCACGCCGATTGGTGCTACTGTTAGCCCAATACCTGCGCCGACCTACTTCTGGAAAGTTTTTATAAAAGGAAATAGAGTTTCACATCTAGAAACTTCTAGTGGCAATGTGTTGGATGTTCGTTTGGTTGGATAAGGGTCGAGAACTCCATATAAGGTTCTTTCCCCCTTAAAAGTGGACCTTCCCAAGGAGATAAGACCTTCTTCCCCCTTGAGTGGATCTCATTCTGATCCTCCTCTCCCTATATAAACCACTTCCTCTTACCCTTTTTGGTTACAATACATACAATACAACACATAGTGAAGTTGAAAAATGTCGAAATCTTTATCTTTTGATAGAAGAAGATTAGTCTTATATGACAAAAGACTAGTCTTTGGTAGCTAAAGCATGAGGAGAGAGAGTTAGAGCTTGAAATCCATTTCATGTCAAGTTAGAGGAGGAAAAGAGTGCTGAAAAGGTGTGTAGCAGGACTTGGATACCGCAAAGGAGATCTCCAACATTAAGGCTTTGGTTGCATTTCTCTTTGAACTTTATTTTAATACAACTAATGGTTTATTTCCTATATCTTGTGTAATATTACATTTGATAGCTTAGAACTCCTTGACCTTTTAAGTAGATTGAATTTGATTTTATGCTATCACGTTTGCTGTTGTTTCTTGCATGCTTGTTTCAGATATTTGAATGAAAGGAACAAAAGGAAGCTGGAGCAAGGAGGCAAGATCACCATGAAGTGGATTAGTGTTATAAGAGGTAGGGCCTCTTATTCGATTCTAATCTAAGTAAATTTACAATAGATTGTCTTGTTTGTGGCTAGACTCACTCTCTTGGGCTATAGGGATCGTCTATGTCCACAGAGAGGATAATCCTACACCACAAATTGGTGACTCCACTAGGGAAATACATCTCCTTTTCATCACTGTGTTTTTTCTACTTGTGTGCCTAGTTTGTTTATTTATGGTTATCAGGATCTGTATTGATCTGTTTCAAGGCATACAGATGCTAGCCCATCCTCTGATTTGTTAAGTTTGGCCCTGTGTGAAGTTATTTTTTATTTTTTTCTTATAATCCCTTGATCAACGCTATTTTTTTCCAAACAATTGCGACGATCAGGCCTATCAGTGCTAGTTTTAGCCTGACAGTCGCGCCGGTCATGCCAATTAGCACTACTTTCAGCCCAAAAGTCACACTGGTCTCTGAGTTAAGAAAAAATAAGAGTTTTTTCCCATTTTAGTGCCAGTGTGTCTTGACCCTCAAACTCTCTTCTTTCGTCCAGAAGTGACTAGGATGATTTGTTTCCTAGGTTTGGTTGATTGATTGGCTTGAAGTTTCATTGCTTGATTTTTCGAGCTTTTTGGATGGTTCTATGACCCTAGGACATCTAGGTCAATTTCTGTTCATTTGTTAATTCACTCATTGTATCAAGTTTCTGATTTGCTACTTCATTTAGCCTGTCTTTCAGTCCTAGCCTCTTTATTGCTTCAATTTCGATTGAATGAGTGAAAGAGTCTCGCTTTCTCTCTTGTTTCGAGTGTCCCTTTTCTCTTTCCAAGCATAGTTTACATTGCTTGGTTTGTCGATTGAAGCATTTATGTGTTTGGTTTGTTCGATTCAGGGAAGAAGTTGCTTTTAGTTTCATTTATTATGCTTTGGATTTGATCGATGCTTGTTTGTTCGGAATTGTAAAAATTTTCATTAAAGTGCTTTATGTGAAAGATTCATTTTTCATTTTATGAAAAGAAGAACATCATTCTAGTTTACTTAAGCGAAAATATTGCATTAGTAGCATTATTGAGAAGCTAGAATTGCATCATCATAGGCATGAGAAATGAAATGAACTTCTTTGTTATTAAAGGAAGATTAAGTGCATTTAGGACATGTATTAGTAAAATATTTCATTCTTTAGTTGTTGCGTTGATTGTGTGTTCTCTATCCCTCAATTAATGTAAACTTTCATCGAAGACAAATATTTATTTTCTCATATAGATGCATATATAAGTTTTCAGACGACAGTGGTAGGGCCTTCAAATTGAAACCTAATTCAAGATAAACCGTTAAAATTTATTAAATTAACCTAAGGAAGCATTGAAACTTAA
This sequence comes from Pinus taeda, assembly GCA_000404065.3. Taxonomy (NCBI): domain Eukaryota; kingdom Viridiplantae; phylum Streptophyta; class Pinopsida; order Pinales; family Pinaceae; genus Pinus; species Pinus taeda. The sequence continues at coordinate 44,546 of APFE031745366.1, forward strand.
TGCTCACATTTAGTGTTCTAGGCTAGAGACGTGTTCCGACGTCTTTAAAGCTAGCCGATGTCGTTCGCAACGATATTGCATTAGATAGCATTAGCACAGACTTGTGCTCCCCATACCATCGTGTATATAAAGGGAGACCCCTATAGGTTGCAATGCTTTATCCATAGGAATCCAAGTCTACCGCCTTGTAAATTTGATACATCGAACACAACATTCGGGGAGATTGCTTGCTCGTACTTTTCGGTTCGCCGGGAGGTATTCTACAGTTCACGGTTCCCTGGAAATCCTTTTTCCTATATTATCCTAAGTAGTCATTTTTTGATCTTTACTGACTCTTTAAATTTAAAATATCATTGAGCACTTGTCATTTCGAGCTTGTTCAAACCGAAAGTGACTAGAGTCATCTTTGCCTTTTTCTCAACTCTTAAAACATGAACATGCAAAGTTTTGTTTCAGTTTCTTAAAATTAACTGCCCACAAAATATTCCTGGTTAAAGTTATCTTCCTTAGTGATTCTTTAGGGTCGATTCCAATGGCAACATTTACACAGTTTACTAGTCAAGGATTCCCCTCTAATGGGAGTCCTGGTCCTTTTCCTTCTTTTGGAAATGCTGGCACTCCTTATATGGTGACGTTGTCCCTTCCTAGGTTAAATATTAGTTTACCTATCTGGTTATTTTCGACCTCGGTGGTCTCGAGTGTCCCAACTTCTGTCCAACCATCTCCTTCACCCGAACAACACCATGTTCATTCTAAGGTTGACCTCTCACCTTCTTCACCTATTTCTTCACCCTCCTCTTCTACTTTGTTTGGTGAAAGTTTGAAATCCAGTAACTAGGAGGCTAAGAAGAAGAAGAATAAGGCGAAGAATAAGAATTCAAATAAGCGAGAGGCTAACAGTGCAACTATTGCTCCAGATTAATTTTTCATCGACAAACCTTTTGATCTTTTGCTGAAGGTAAAATTCCCTTGCAGTCTATGCAAGGGTGACCATCTCCTTCGAGACTGTCTTGGTATTCCTACAGTCTTGGAGGTATGGTCTCAAAATTTGGATCGACCATCCCCATTGACCTCTGGAGATCATGTCGATGCTACACCCTTGACTAGCGATCGTAAGAAGAAGGGAAAAATTAAATTCCCCTGTAGGTTATGTGAAGGAGAGCATCTTCTTCACCTTTGTCCTCTTATGGATAAAGCTTCCAAAGTTTTGGAAAACCTTACAGCTCCTTAACCCCAAATTCCTGTTGGTTATCAGAGGCTTTCTTCTAACCCTCTCCTAGTTGGTAAAGAGATTGAATTGGACTCATCTCTTTCCCGTCTTGGTCTTCCTGATATTGACTCTCCTGTGTCTGTTCCTGACCAACCATTGGTCGAAAATAGTGCCGAATTGGCTACGCCTTCAGTTTTTCACTCTGTTCCCGAAGAGAGCAGTGATCATACTGCTCATGTTCTTCTCATCTCCTCATATTCTCATGAATAGAAGAGTGGCCCTCCCATCCCAATTTTTCAAGAGAGTCCTTCTCTTATTCCTGTAACACATGGGGACAATCATATGATACCCCCACTAAGTAGTTTTGTCATTTATTTTGATTGGAGTCAATTGGCTGCTTTCCGCCTTCCATCTTATGTGCCTTTCCAGATCATAGTGCAAGCCTATACTATGGCAGTACATGGAACTATATTAGATGAAGGCGCGTCAGTTAGCATCATGTCTTCTACTACTTGGCAAGCTTTGGGTTCCCCACAGCTTGTGCCTGTCACCCAGAATCTGTTGGCTTTCAACGAAGGAACCAGTCAACCCTTAGGGATCCTTCCGAAGTTCCCTATTAATTTGGGAGGAAAGACCATCTATATAGATGTGATGGTAGTCCAAGGTCCCTTAGATTTCAATCTTCTCCTTGGATGCGACTATATTTTGTCATGGGAGCTCTTGTTTCTTTGCTTTTCTGTGTGGTTTGTTTTCCACGCGAAGGGAGAATAGTGACCGTTGATCAATTTTCATTCATTGATCACTAGGTGACTCCTATGCAATTATCGTCCCCTATTGGTTCTTGTTTTCAAGCAGTACCCTCTCCGCCACAAGTTAATTATGTGGTTACCCATTCCGTCTCCACATCTGTTGATGATCACACAGATGGTATAATACATCATGTACTGGGGGCATTGGAACTTGATCTGTCATTTATACCAGTTGACATGTGTTCCTCCTAGAGCGTAGTTCTCCTGTCCAGTGAAGACCTCTTGGGGGCCATGTTTGCATATGGTCCATGATCAGCTTTTATGAAGATATTTATTTTTCTGTGTCAACCTCATAAAAAATGAAACAATGCACGAGGATAGTTTTCTCCTTTATCAACCTCGTTAAAAAATGAAACAGGTTTCAGAGCAGAGTTCCTTGTCTTGTGTCTAGCTCCTTAAAAATGAAACAAGGACCTCGAAGCAGAGATCCTTGTCTTGTGTCAAACTCATTAAAAAATGAAACATCGAGTCTGAGGACAATTTATTCTTGTATCAACCTCGTTAAAAAATTAAACAGATGCCCAAGGATAGTTTCTTCCTGTATCTACCTCATTAAAAGATGAAACAGATGTCCGAGGATAGTTTCTTCCTGTATCTACCTCATTAAAAAAAGAAACAAATGTCTGAGGATAGTTGTTTTACTGTGTCCACCTCGTTAAAAAATAAAATACCTCCCTTTTCCAAATCGAGTCTTTGATTAATATCTCGTAAAATCCCAGTCAAGTCTTTCCTAGATCTTGAAAGTGAACCTTCATTCCATCCACTTAGCTGAATGAAATGAAGCTTGGGGGGCATGTACCTTGAATTGAGTCATTATGCTAGGGGCATGCAAACTTATCTCAAGCATAGTTTGTCTTTGTTTCAAGTTTGTGTAAAAATTAAACCGAACTCAAGCATAGTTTTTTCGTTTCAAGCTTGTGTAAACATGAAACTGAATTCAAGCAGAGTTCCCCATGGTTCAAGCTTGTGTAAAAATGAAACAATGCAAAATTTACATCTTGTGATTGCTATTTTTATCAACTAATTTCTACTAGATGAGCCTTGATTGTTTCATTCCATCACCACCATCTCTTTGGCCGATCATATGCTTTCACTTGGTTGTTTTTTCCTTTCTTGAGGAACTGCAACAATGGGTGGTTTTACTATCCAGCCTCTTGACCTCTTAGTTTTTGAGCAGTTCCACCATAACCAGAACCAATTTCTACCCTTTATACCACTCGTTCCTCCAGGATGAGTCACCCTTAAGCTCTTTTTTGAATCGTAAAAAATGAAAAGATTGTCGAGTATTTTTCCCTTTTATACTTGTTAAAGAAAATAAAAATGGGGAGTCTGCTTTAAGCCCTTTTCCGACTCTCAAAACACGAAAATATTTCCGAGTTATTGTCGTTTTGATCTCGTAAATGGTTTCAAAATGTCGTTTACCTAGTACACGTTTACCCCCTTTTTGAGCTGGGATAAACTATTTATGAAAAAGGTACTCCTTGGCTGACATGGTCAAGAGGTTCTTTCGAGTATTGTTTTCTACATTTTTGGGTTCAAGAGACAACTTTACGAAAACGGAACTTTGGATTTTTCTTTTCCGCTTCTTTTTCAAACTCTCTAGAAATGAAAAAGATGCCGAGTTTCACCTTTGTTAGACTCGTTAAAAGATTAAACGACATAAGACTTGTCATTATGACGAGACCGAGCTACTCCTTCCTAGGGCTCATAAAACTTACTAGGATGGATCTATCCGAAGGATGTACTTGTATTCCAAGCATATGCTATCCCTATCAAGCTTGTGTAAAAATAATTGGGGTACTCGCCAGAAATGGTGGGGAAAAATTGGAAATATTTCATGAGTTGTATTATTCACTTGAGGCAATATGTCAATCTTGAACGTTGACACTCATCTTTTGTTCGTGTTGGGTTTTGGGACATCCTCACTCTATCACTTGCCTCCCTAGGTTTTGGGTTATCCATTTTAAACCTCTCATATGATCTCTTCCACGTCATCATGAGCTCTAATCATATGATGTCAAATGCTACCAAACCCTAAGTCATGTCATCCACATGTTCAAGAGAATTCTTCCTACCTGTACATTGTCTGATCATATGCCACCATCTTGGATTATTCTCATTCATTGTGTTTCCTATTTCACGTCGATGATGAAGCTTTCATTATGACCTTCCTTTGATAGATCACTTCCCGTCGACTTCAGCTCATTATCCAGGAAGTTGATCTAGAAACTCCTTTCCAATACCTTAGAGCTTGCATGCATCAATGACAAGTTCTTTGCACTCGGCGACAGGTTCTCATCATTGTACTTCGATCAAACGATTTCATAAGTGTTAGATTTCAGTTCCTTATTCACACTTCGTGAATTGTATTGATAGTACCTTGAGAGCCATTGACATTATGGCTGGTTTCTCTCGTGCTTGTTAACGGTTCACATCATTGGCTGGTAGTCAAGTGATTTTCTAGCATGTTCGACTTCAACATGTTTATTCACATGTTAGAATTTGTACTTTGATTAGGTCATGTTGGAGCGCAAGACCCTGGGCTTTGTTCACAAAAGTCCAAGTTGCAAGGAGTGATGAGTCATTCATTATTATATACATGATTCTTTAGATGGATGGCTACAACCATATGGTGGGTCTTTTCATTTTGATCCTCTCTATGTGGATGGTTGCACCCATGCCGTGGATCTATTTCATATGATCGCTTCAGTTGGATGGCTGCGTCCATGTCGAGGATCTATTCACATGATCCTTTTTGGATAGTTGCACCTATACCGTGGATTCATGTATTGTTATATGCCTCTCATGTTTATTAGGCATGACTATCAGATTTCAAATATGTACATGTATGTTTGAGTTGCAGGTCTTCCGACATTGGTATTCCAAGTCCTCGCTTCGTCTTAAAGCATTTCAGCCATCATTCTCAGCTCTGACTTCATGCTTTAGGGGGCATCTATTACACAGTAATTTTTCACTCTCCTATCACTCCCTGTTCCTGATCCTGGAGAACCCTAGTAGTGACTATTGTGTTATACTTTCACCATGAAACCTATGCTGTTGCATCCCTTGAAGTTTGAAGAAAGTAGCCCCACTCCCTTAAGAACATTTCCAGAGTATCCTTCTTAAAACCCAGTTTTTAGGATCATTGCTCTTTCCCAGTGTCTCACCCATGCTGATTTGTGTAGTTTAACACTGTGACCCACACCGATCGGCACTACTGTTAGCCCAATACCCGCGCCAGTCTACTTCTGGAAAGTTTTTATAAAAGGAAACATAGTTTCACGTCTAGAAACTTCTAGTGGTGATGTCCTAGATGTTCGTTTGGTTGGATAAGGGCCGAGAATTCCATACAAGGTTCTTTCCCCCTTAAAAGTAGACCTTCCCAAGGAGATAATACCTTCTTACCCCTTGAGTGGATCTAATTCTTATCCTCCTCTCCCCATATAAACCACTTCCTCTACCCTTTTTGGTTACAATACACAAAATACAACACATAGTGAAGCTGCAAAATTCTGAAATCTTTAGCTTTTGATAGAAGAAGATTAGTATTAGATGACAAAAGACTAGTCTTTGGTAGCTAAAGCATGAGGAGAGAGAGTTAGAGCTTGAAATGCATTTCATGTCCAGCTAGAGGAGGAAAAGAGTGCTGAAAAGGCGTGTAGCAAGACTTCAATACCGCAAAGGAGATCTCCAACGTCAAGGCTTCGGTTGTATTTCTCTTTGAAGTATATTTTAATACAACTAATGGTTTATTTCCTATATCGTGTGTAATATTACATTTGATAGCTTAAAACTCCTTGACCTTTTAAGTAGATTGAATTCGAAATTATGCTATCACGTTTGCTATCGTTTCTTGCATGTTTGTTTCAAGTATTTGAACAAAAGGAACAAAATGAAGCTGGAGCAAGGAAGTAAGATCACCAACAAGTGGATTAGCATTATAAGAGGTAGGCCCTCTTATTCAATTCTAATATAAGGAAATTTACATTAGATTGTCTTTTTTGTGGTTAGATCTACTCTCTTGGGCTAGAGGGATCGTCTCTGTCCACAGAGAGGATATTCCTACACCATAGTGTCCCACTAGAGGAGAGAGAAAAGGGCCCATCAACTTTTGGTTTTCTGATGAAATCCTTTGTTAGATTTATTAGTGCTCCCCAATGGTTTTTAATGCTATTGACACTTTATGCATAGCACAACGTTTTAAAGATTGCCACCTTAAGAAGTTTTGATTCACTGACCTTCCGATGTGCTGATGCTCCGATATTGCGATGGCCGATGTACCTAATGCTCTGATGTTGCAGTCACTGGTATACTAGACCTTCGATATGCAATATGCCGATATACAGGACCTTCGATATCTTGACCTCTGATATGCCGATATTGTGATTTTCAACCTCTGATATGTCGACCATTGATATGACGTCATCATATTCCACATGGCACCTCATGAGTGGTGCCACGTGTCACCCAGATTTGTCTCCTTAGGCCCATCAAAATGATAAAACTTCCTGCCACGTGCCCTGCCATGTCGCCACATCATGCTAATGTCAGATGCCATTGTAGCTTTATCGGAACCAATCATATGCTACCATGTGTCTTTATCAGAGCTATTCATATGCTGTTATGTGTCTTTATAGGAGCCAGTGATATGCTACCATGTGTAGCTTATCATAACCAATCATATGCTGCCACGTGTCCTGCTAGAGGAGAAAGAAGAGGGCCCATCAACCTTTGGTTTGGCGATGGAATCCTTTGTTAATATTTATCGACGCTCCTCGACGATTTTTAATTCTATCAACACTTTATGCCTATCAAAAATTTTCAAAGGTTGTCATCTTAAGAATTTACGATTCTCTGATTTTCCAACCTTACAATGTGTCGATGTTCCAATATTGATTTACATCTTGGGTCCTTTAAATGCTTCTCGACCATGTGCCAACCCAATATTGGAGCCCCCTTATTGAAAGTTTCCAATCCATAATTGTTATAAAGTGCTGACATGTTCAAATACCATTGTAGATTCATCAGAACCAATCATATGCTACGATGTGTCTTTGTTAGAGCCAATCATATGTTGCCATTTGTAGCTTATCAAAATCAATCATATGCTACGACGTGCCCTGCTAGATGAGAGAGAAAAGGGCCCGTCAACCTTTGGTTTGGCGATGAAATCATTTGTTAATATTTATCGGCACTCCCCGATGGTTTTTAACACTATCAACATTTTATGAATATCACAACTTTTTAAAGGTTTTCACCTAAAGAAGTTTTGATTCTTCGACCTTCTGATGTGTTAATGCTCTGATATTGCAATGTGCCGATGTACCTGATGATCCGATGTTGTGATCAATGAATATGCTAGACCTCCGATATGCTGATATTACGATCTCCAACCTTTGATATGCTGACCTCTGATATGACATCATCATATTCCATGTGGCACCTCATGAGTGGTGCCATGTGTCACCCATATTTTTCCCCTTATGCCCCTCAAAATGCAAAAACTTCCTGCCACGTGTTTAGTCATCACGCCACATCATGCTAATGTCAAATGCCACTATAGCTTTATCGGAACCAATCATATGCTACCATGTGTCTTTATCGGAGCCATTCATATGCCACGTGTCCCACTAGAGGAGAGAGAAAAGGGCCCGTCAAGCTTTGATTTTGCGATGAAATCCTTTGTTAATCTTTATCGGCGCTCCTTGATGGTTTTTTACGCTATCGACACTTTATGCATATCAAATATTTTCAAATGTGGTCACCTTAACACGTTCTGATTCTTCGATCCACCGACCTTCCAATGTGCTGATGCTTCGATATTGTTTTACGCCTTGGGTCCTTTAAACGCTTCTCAACCATGTGCTAGCTTAATATCGCAGCCTCCTTATCGCAAGTTTCTAATTGCAAACTATTATAAAGTGTTGATATCTTTAACCTCTGATATGCCTACCTCTGATATGACATTATCACTCTACGTGGAACCTCATGAGTGGTGACACGTGTCACCCAAAATTGTCCCCTTGGGCCCCTCAAAATGCCAACACTTCTTGCAATGTGTCTTGTCGTGCCGCCACATCATTCTGACGTTAGATGTCAATGTAACTTTATCGAAACCAATCATATGTTTCCATGTGTGTTTATTGGATCCAACCATATGATGCCATATGTAAATTTTTGGAGCCAATCATAAGCTACCACGTGTCCCACTAGAGGAGAGAGAAAAGGGCCCGTCAACCTTTGGTTTTCTAATAAAATCCTTTGTTAATCTTTATCGATGCTCCCTGGTGGTTTTTAACACTATTGAAACTTTATGCATATTGGAGAGGCAAGGTGTATTGACATATCGAGAGATTGACATATCATAATATCAGTGAACAATTATATCAAAGTATCAACTAATGATGTTATCGAGGTTTTTTAAATGTGTCTCAAAACAAAAACCTCGATATGCATTACCTCCGATATGCAGGAGTGACGACAATGATGTGGAATGTGTGTCCTTTACTCCATGGTTAAGAAAACGCCCATCTTGGTTAGCACTCTAATAAGATTGTACAACTTGCTTGGGAACTGATAGGTGGAATTCACAGGCATATTGATCTTTGAATAACAGCGTCAACAACCCCTACCCATTTTAAGTTTGCTTTGTGCCACATGGAGGAGCTTCTTTGAGAATGTTGATTGGATGCGTTGATTCTCATCGGCTCTATACGCCTCTCTGTTATAACAAAAAATAAAATCGGTTGTACATAGAGGAATTTTGATTAAAATGGCGAAAATAGGTAATAACACTATAATACATATAAAACATCGTTTATGCTATGAGACCGTTTTAAAATTAATTATGTGGTTTTTTATTTATACATGGCAGCAACTTAGTGGTATCAGAGGTGATGACTTAGGTGGACAAGTGGTGGGCACAAAGGTATGTAAGAGATTTTCTGATATCAAAAATTTCTAGTGTGGTTACATACAGGAGCTCTGATATGCAGCGACACGATATATTTATAGACTAGAATTAATACCATATTAGGTCTGACATATCAAAGCCTGGTATCGGAGATCGACAATATGATATCAGAGTATCATGGATGCCATATATCGGAGGTCGAAAGTATTGATTATCGGAATATCGATGGAGTGCCATATCAGAATATCAATGATCAGAGGGATATGAATATCAGGATTCAGAGAGGAATGATGTATCGACATACCAGAGCAGGAGATTATATCACTATCGAAGATTGGAGGGAGTGTTGTATCAAAGTTTTTAAAATCTTGTTTAGTTGAAACTCTCCAATAACTATTGACCCTGCTGGGAGCAAGAGTAATGATGTGGTAGGTGGGTCCTCCCGTCGGTTATATGGTTGTACTTTAGGTTTGATTAAATTTTAATATATGCCATAAGCCATATAAATATGAGTTCAGACTTTGAATATTTTTAATATAGCTCTGATAATATATACATATGTGTAACTTTTTAAATGTGAAAGGTTTAAATCCACTTTTAAACATTAAGCCATTACATAATAAAAGGCTTGGCCTTGGGGGCTATGAAATACATGATACAAAATGAAAGAAATAATATTTACAAAAAACTAATTATTTACAAAGAGACAAATTTATAACATAAAATGTAAAATACATTATATATGGTGAAAGCACTGAAAAACATCCAATCTTCAATTAGGCATTATTTGCAAACCAAATGTCCAAATGAGATCAAACGAGTTTTGATAGAAAAAAATCGAACTCATTGGAGCAACCCAATTTCTCAATAGTCAAATAATAATATAACCAATCATTCAGTTAAAGAGTCCCCATAATGATAATTAAGTGAATAATGTGGGGGGGCGGGGGGTGAGGTGTGTTTTTACCACAACATGGTCTCGAAAAAAATAAAAAAAATCTAACCTAAATTAAAAAAAATAAATGTTTTTAGATATTATTCTTATAGTTGGTAACTTGTTAGTCAGAAATCCCCAAGAACAATTGAAGTGAGAATTCAAAGAATCTATGTTGCTTCCCAATAAGTAGAGGTGAGAACTCCTTAGGGAATTACTTTTTTTTTTTGTAGGAAAGGTAGTTATTCAAGTTAATTTCATTGATATTCTATGGAAATGAAATTAGATTGTTGTTACATAACTTCAATGTAAAGTCATATGGAATACAAAGTAATATCGACTCTTAGATATGTCAAATTCATGTTCCCTCAACGGAATGCAAAGCCTTGTAGGAATGCTATTTGAGAACAAAACTATAACATTTATATTATATCAAAGTTGGTAACCGACTTTCCACAAAACTCTAAGAACTTACTCCTTGCTTGGGTTTTACATGTCTGCTCTCATTAGAAGCTAATTTGGATTAGCTACTTAATCAAGATTACTTTTATCATTTAAGGGAATTACTTCTAATTTTAATTATTAATCTATATTACTAAGTAACATTGGAAAATTGTAAAAGCATATCAACTCATTAAAACCCAGGTACATTTACTTAATAGGCTTATAGTTTACATTTTTTTTCCCATGGAAAAAATCATAATTTTCTATTATAAATGGAAAATTACATGTTCTAAATGGAAATGGCATATGCTGTATGTGTGGTCATAGCCATAAAAATATATAGTTTTGTACATAATTACCCACTAAGGGTATGCCTTAAGGTTATATAAATATTTATACAAAAATACAAAAGTTAATTTACAAAGTTATCGATATATATCTGCATCATAAACTGAAAAATTAGGGCCTATCGGCCCTTTGCTGTATTTGGTCGATGTAGGGCCTGTGATAATACTCAAAAAATATCTACCTCCCTCTGTTCTTATATCAACCATTGACCTCTGGGTTGATTCATTTGCCTCCTTGGAAAGCTGATATGCAATTTGGTTGCACTCCCTGTAAATATGGAGATAAGAAATCTGCAATGTTCCACCAAGGTTTCGGGATGAGGGGGCGCGTGAGTGGCCTATGAAAAAGCTCCCCACCATTTTTTAGGAAACATGGGGGAGCGTCAGGGTCTTAAAAACTTAAAATATAAAATATAATTTATTAATTGAGTCCACTATGCCAATTTGGTTTGAATTGAAAAGCTGCAAAGCATGAGCATTGATATGAATATCATTATCTAAATTTCTAATATCATATAAAATAATAAATTTAAAATTCTAATTTATAATCATACATCAATGATCATACATTATAACAAAATACGAAGACAACAATACCACCATCTTCAGCATTCTGATAATACACAGCAAACCTCAACAATGTTGTTGTAGAAGATCACTGTAGATCTATTCTTCCTACATCTCTGTTATCAATAAAAGATCTTAATCTCAAAAATCTTAACACTTCTGTCCTCTGAAACTTCAAAAATATGTTATCAAGGCAACTCTATTCAGTTCTAGGCCAAACTGCTATAATCATTGGTGAGTTTTGCCCATCTGTACATAGTATTAATTACAAGGATATACAAAACAACAGTGTTGTGTTATGACCGTGTGAATTCTATTGTCAATTGTATCCTTGTTGAAGAGTGATTGTTGTGCAGACTCCTGATGGCATAACATGATGCTAATGCCTCTATCCACTGATGCACATTTGTGTCTAGAACATTACTCATACTTCTATCATAACTCCAAAAATCTGCAATCTAAACCTGTAGCTTCCGTATCTGACAATTTGGCTATATGTATTACAGCTTCCGCGCCTTTACTTTGAAACTCTTGTTTAAATTCAAATTACAATGACCTAAAGGATTATTGTAACTTGATTATAGAGATACTTGTAAAACACCAGTTAGGGTTAGTTAGAGAAATAAAAAATACTTCAACGTGATTAGTGTGTCATTTAGAAAGCAAGCACTGCCACACAAAAGTTAAGTTAATTTGATGCTAAACTTCTTTGCCTTCTAATATTTCTTGTCATCACAAACTGAATTCTTCACAAGAGGGAGCCTTTGATGTTTATCATCCATAGTAAATTTTGAAGAGCCAAGCTTTGAGAGAAGCAGAGAAGCATTGATGAGTAAACACTTGATGGATGATCTCCTCACAGAATGTGTAGGGTAATATTGAGTAGCAACCACAAATAAATGAATTTGTTTGGATCAAACTCATAATTTGTCTAATCAGAGGGCCAACAGTTCATAGTGATAGAAATACTCAAGATCTATCTTCAATTCTGTCTAATATGTGCACTCCAGAATTCCTGCAAATAACCAAATCACATTACCTATGTGATAGCCATATCAAGGGTCCATTCTGCAATCTACAATGTTCCAACAGATGCCATCAAGGTTCCATGCATGGGAGTGATTAGATCTAGTAATAACAACACACACAACGCGTGAAGGCTGTGTGTGTTGTTATGTGTTCACCCTGCCGTTTTTACAACATGAAACAACGAAATTCCCAAACCCTACGCTTAGTTTAACTATTAATTAAAGAATAGTTTAGGGTTAAGTTAATTACAATCGTTTTTTTTGCATAAGCGTGTGCCACGTCCCCACACGCCCCCCCTCATACCCCCCATGCCCCACCACGTCCCCTCACGTCCCCTTTTTAGGAAACGCCCCCTCAAGAAAGGGAAACGACTCCTTGGCACGTCCCCTTGAGTTTCCTCATTTTTGGGGGTGTGGCAAAACGTCCCCTACTCGTCCCCGAGTCCTCGGAGTGCAGGGGAGCGAGGAAAATAGACCCCTAGGGGGGGAGCAAGTCCCCGTGGAACACTGGAAATCTGTTCAAAATGAGATTTTATTTATGGTGCATCATCCAAAATGTTTATGAGGGAATGCACATGACATGCAGATGTGTAATTGAACCAATTAATGATGATTTTAGAGTCCCCAAAGATCTGAATATGTCTACAATCTTGTGCCAATGCAAAGTACAATAAGTGTCAAAGTGAAATAATCTCAATGAAGTTGTTTGTTCCAACACCCAACCCGATGCAAATTAAGAAGGAAAGGCTGTGTGATAAATGGAGAATAATACCCCCCACACCCACACCCAACACCACACCCCCCCCCCCAACCCAACATCCCTGTTCTTGGAAGATCTGTCGAAGTATGCCCAGGGGTGGTCATGGTTGATTGCTTCAGGAGTTATAGTGCATGCAGGAGGGGGTTGATCATCATCCTGTAACTCATTGAAATTATTGATGATTCGAGTGATAACCAATGGCCACCGAACTTGCATATTGTTGAAGATGATGTTGTTCCGACTTAACCAGGTGTGCTTGCATATAATTAGGGGTAGATTACGATTATTCATGTTGGGGGAAGCAAACCACTAGCTGTTCCATGCCTCCTTGATGTTGCACCTATCCCAATGCTGTGTGATAGCCAGGGAGGAGAGGACTTGCTTCCAAATGTGTCGAAAATTTGCACAAAACATGAAGAGATGATCATTCGATTCCTCATCCTATTGACAAATGACACACTAGGTCATACAAAAGTGAGATATCTTCATCAAGTTGATGCCTATAGGAATTTTATTCATGATTATATTCCAAATAAAGAGTCAGGTATGTGGGGGTGCCTTAAGTTTCCAAAGTGCTCTCTGTTAGTTCCAGCCTTTGCAGCCTGTCACCAGGGATCAACATGAGCTCTTACTATGTCTGGTTTTGTTAGATGTTTTGCACATGATGTTCAGCACAAAACATGTCACAAGTGTGTCCATCAGAAGAAGCGCGGAAAAATATTTCCAATGGTATATCACACTCCCGTAACCGGCTCCCAGATTAGAATATATGATCGAAATGAATGAGTGATTCTTGGTTATGCATGTTTTGAGGTCAGTTGCTGCACACAATGACAAGTTTAGTACAAAATCAGTTTGTGAACTAATGGTAAGGAATTTTTCAAAAATGATAGAGGTTTTTGTTCATCACATACCAAATAACAAAAATATCCTTCAGTTTATGCACAGGTGCTACTATGTGGGAGATATACAGTGATATTTGAAGCTTACATTAAAACAAAGCAAATTTTTCATATTTTTTATTGTTTTAGTCATTTTAGTGCGAGGCCATTTTACAACATATGGAAAGTAATTTTGTAAAAACCAAGGAGGTTTTTGTTAACCATGAGCCATATAACAAAAACCTCTTTCAGTTTATTCACAGGTGTCACGAATTGGGGTATGTGACTAGATCTCTACAGCTCAGTTTCACAAATTTTCTGTTTTAGAGATGATTTTGTGGAACAGATTGCGAGCCACTCGAAACGAATTTACCAAATTTGAGAGAGGTTTTTCTCCAACATGACCTTATATACAAAAAAATCTTTCAGTTTTGTAACAGGTGCTACGGTTTAGGAGATACGAGTTCATCTTCAACACCTATTTTTAGAAATTCGGCCTAAGTTTAATGTAACTGATTCTATTTTGAAGAAAATGGTTGAGCTCAATTCCCTTAGTACAAGGATGAGAAAATGTATATATTTTATGAATTTCATAGTGCAGGGGTTGGATTTTGGTAGAAGGTTGGACTTTTGGGAAAGCTTGGAGCTTCATTGTATATTCATTTCAGGAGTTTGGCAAAGGAATAGACCAGGGTTTGCAGCACTTTATGGGATTCTTGTGGCATCTTGATTTGATATTGTGTTTCCTTCTGTAATTTTAAGTTTACATGTGTTTTATGTATGCCATCATATATGTTTGCTTAATCTTAACTAAATCAAGCAAAGATAAAGGTAGAATTCATTGATTTGCAGTGCTCTACCTAGGGTTTTGTTTAGTTATTTATGTTTTCAGCTGTTTGAAGAGGATCCCTGAGACTTTCATGCCCTCTTCAACTCCTCACCAGTCTAAGAGCCCTCCATCTCACTCAATTTGAATTACCAAACCATTTTCCTACCTCGCCCCATAGATATCTCTGCAAAATTGAGGCTCATTCCCCGGACCCAAATCTGCCTTTCACATTTGAGCCAACAAAACATCATCAAATTCAATCAAACTCTTCTGAACACATACCTAGCCTAAAATTAGTCTTTACATCAGTCATCTCAAGCCTCATTGATCATATTTTACTGAGATTGACAAGGAGAGAGCCCTCTCCCGATCTGGTAGGGCTAGCTACCAGGTTAAGCGTGGTTTGATGTTACCCTAGATCCTACCTTTCTCAGCTTGAGGTAGATTTAGGCACTAACACTCTCCACCGCCCGTCTAGTACACGGGGCTTATGCGCAACATGAATAATGGGATATCCTACCTTGGGAGAGTATGCTCTATGTGGTGCAGGAGCCCATATGAGGTCATCATCATCATCAGTTATGCGAGCGTGTGATTCAAATAAAGCATTAATGTAGTCCTCCCAATCCTATATCCACTGATCTGGAATGCCAAGAGTGGGTGCTAATTTCCAAGCTTGCAAGAAGATAGTAGTGATTTCTTGATCCACTATTTGTACAATCGTGGATATGCCCCTGTCATTTAGGAATTGAATAAGGTCTGGTGGAAGTTGATATAAATTTCCATAGCCTGTCCATGGATCAGATCCAATGCATACTGTTGTTCCAGCATTAATTCGCTAGTTGAGGCCATTTTTGATGGTGGGGAGGGTTTATAGTACAAACCTCTAGATGACAGTGATACCCTGTTTGTTCCAAGATGGAAGATGAATCCAATCCATTAGGTTTAGGGGCCAAATGTATTTATTGATAACCACATCAGTCTACAACTTCTAGATTTTAGGAGAAGCCATCCTAATTTGGTAGCCACAACATGTGCAAAAGCTGGAAAACCTTTGAGGCCCCATCCTCCCCATTTCTTGGGTAAAGCAATACGACTCCATCTCACCCAAGAAAATGGATTCCCTTCCTCATGTCCATTCCATAGAAATTTGTAGCATATCTTTTGGATTCTTGATAGGATACCTTGTAGAATCCATGCTAGGAACATCCAGTAAACTAGAGTGGCTTCCAAAATCGATTTGATAAGCACCAATCTCCCTGCTCTGGATAAGAAATGGTGGTTCCAATTTAGCAGCCTTTTTTCCACCTTAGTCACCAGCCAGGTCCAGTCAGCTATTTTTTACCCATGGAATTTTATTCGAAACCCTAAATATTTAAGTCCAATGTCCAATTGGAGACTTTTAAAGGGGAACTTCTAATAAGCATGTCTGGTTTCCTGTGGAGAGAAAGCCAAGAAAGTGATGGTATACTTTGGCCTATTGATTTCCATCCCGATGGCTACACAGAATAGATGCATGATGTCATAGAAAGTAGTGAAGTATTAGATGCCACTGCTGAGGAAGATAAGCACATAATCAATGAATAGAAGTGGGATATAGTACATTCTTTAGTGATCTTAAGCCCTTGTAGTCGCCCTGCTCTTCTTTCATGTAAGATCAACCTGCTTAGGCCTTCCATGATAAGCAGGAAAAGTAATGGGGAGAGTGGGAAACCTTGTTTGAGGCCCCTCTCAGCATGGAAGAAGATGGAGGCAGATCCATTTATAAGTACACTAAAATAGACAAAGGAGATGCAACATATGATCCATCAAATGAATGAGATGGGGAATCCGAGATGTGTGAGGAGATTTCTAAGATAGAGCCATCTGACTCGATTAAATGCCTTTGATCGATCAATTTTGAGAATACCTCATTTAAGATGCTTCAATTTGATAGAGTAGAGTGCTTCCTGTGCCATGCCAATGGCCTCATGGATCTATCGATTGTGGAGGAATGCTGATCCGAATTGGATCATAAAACTCTCTATGTTTTCATGACTGTTTCAAATTATGCTAAAAGATTCAAGTCCTAGAAAAGATTGAAGCTATCAGAAGGAATCTTCATAAAAATTACAGTTGTGGCCAGAGCAGAGCAACGAGGACCCTCAGTCAAACGCACAAACCATTGGCCCATGGTAAAGTGCAATGGCACAAAACTGGCAAAAACCGGAGGCTAATTTGGGAAATAGAGGTGGATTCTGATATGCGATTAGCGATTAGCGCTAAGTGCTAATAATGTATCACAGGGAATCCCCATCAGTGAAGGAAAGCCCCAAAGTGCCTGGACCCGAAAACGCTATAAAATTCAGAAAAGTAACTGTTTCAGTTTCGTAGCGAGGGATTCCCCAAACCAGCAGGATATTGGAAGGCTTCAAGGCGGTAAGCAGTTTTGACTAAGTCCCGCCCGATGCCACAAATCGAGTGACACGCATTTGATGGAAGAGAGAGAAAACCGCCTGCATCGGACGGGTAAACATCGTGTGACTTGTCTTCCTGATGAGAAGGATGATCGTAGGATCTGGGGAGTCCAGATCAACGGTGGGGATGTTTCCTGATGACCAACTGGATTTGACAAGTTAAAAAGCAAGATGACAGGGGATTGAAGTTCGATGTGGATGATGAGTTGGTAAACGATTCATGTTTGCGGGCGATATTGAAGCAAAAATATTTAATGACCATTCAAATATGATTCAGGGAATTTGACACCCAGTTTGTTAGCACACAGGTGGCCACCTCCTTGTGAGGCGTTACCCAATGGTGATGACGCAAAGCAGAGGAATTTGAATGGACAAAGGAAAGGAAAATAGAAGGTCGGGAAGTAGAAACTAACAGTCAAAAGAAAAGACTAGCTTTAAAGCTGTAAACTGACAGAAGCAGAGGGAGGAGCATACAAAGAGGCAACACACAGAGACGCAAAAAGATAATAGCAGAGAACAGAGAGTAGAAACCGAGCTAACCTGAAGGTAGCATCGAGCTAGACAGAGCCAGAGAGAGTCAGAGAGTCTGTGTACTCCATTGAAGGCTTGAGAGGTTCGAGCAAGCTCCTTGGTATAGGCCTGTCATACTACTGTGACCCTCAGAGGTCGAGTTTTAGTAAGGAGAGTCTGTGCACTCCATTCCTATTGACTCCATTCTGTTTAGTGAGTCTCGAATCGAGCTCACTGTTGTAAAAATTTGCTTGAAAACATAATAGAGAGGCCACCACTAAAAGGCTAGACCAGGAGACGTAGCCTAGGAGCATTGGGTGAACTCCTTATTAAACTTGTTTTGTCTACATGTTTGACTGTTATGTTTTTGTTGTTTGCCTCAGTGTCTATGTATTCTAGCAATCTTATCGATTCGTTGCATAAGTAACATAGGCACATCCATTCACATGAGTCTGTAATACCTTTAATTCTTTGTCCTGGATAAATTCTAGATCAAGTGGTATCAGAGCTCTAGGTTACTAAGGTTAGACAAGCTTGTGCTAGATCTTATTGTTGAATGCTGACTAGATCAAAGCTTAAATTAGGAGAAGGAGAATTGGCTGAAACTAACCCGTAAATTGGCAGAGTCTATTCTAAGAGGAAAATGTCAGGAGAAAATTCCTTGGAATCAGATCCCCAGTTCATGGATAGTTTTATGACCCTGAAATCCATGGTGGAGGAAATGTATAGGGACTATAAGAAACATAGAGATGAATATTCATCAAGCTCCAAACAAGACAAAGGAGTAGAAGAATCTCTCCTCCATGACCACTCTAAAGGCAAAGGGAAAGAAGAAAAATTCCTCACGCCTCCTAATAGCCCTTAAAATAAAAAGAAGACATCTTTGATTAAATTAGATGTTAAATTTGATCTACCAATATATGATGGAGAGTTGAATGCAGAGAAGCTGGATAATTGGATCAGACAGATTGATGTTTATTGCAGAGTGCAGAGCATTGACTTAGACAAGAGTAAGATTCAGCTGGCCAACCTACACCTTGGAGGCACTGCATTGGTATGGTGGGAAGGCAGGACACAAGATGACATGAAGAAACATGGTAAGATTCTTTCTGTCTAGAGTGAATTTGTTTCTGCAATTAAAAATCAATTCTATCCACTAGCCTACATGCAACAAGCCATGATGAGTTGGCAAACTCTTCGACAACTAAAAGGGCAAAGTGTACAAGCTTACACCCAAGAATTTAGGAAAAGAGCTTTGATTCTAGGAATTTCTTTAGACTCACCTGAGACTCTATTTAAGTATATAGGTGGTCTACACAGCTACATGAGGCACACTATCCTCATGTTTAAGCCCACTAGTATAGATGAAGTATCCGTTCAAGCTACACATATCGAAGCTAGAGGTAAGAATGGGAACCTAGAGGAAAGAAAACAGAAATGGAAAGAGAGGAAGACAAACACTGTATAGAAAAACAAGTCTTCATGCACTCACTATAAGAAGGATGGGCATGATGATGAACACTGTTGGATTCTGCACCTAGAGCTGAAACCTAAGAAGTTTGAGGGCAAGAAGAAGAAGACTGCTGCAGCTATTCAAAATGATTTGGGGTCAGACTCAGGAGATGAAGCAACAATCGCAGCCACAGGTATAAAAGGTAAAAATTATGAAGCATCTACTAGTAATTCTGCACAATCTACTGAAAATGAAGAAAATGAGAGAAAAAGACGTGAGCTTTTTCATATTCGAGTTATTTCCAATCATCAAAAAATTGATACTTTGTTTGATAGTGGCTCACAAGAAAATTTAATTTCTGAAGCAATTGCAAAGAAGTTGGGATTACTAACCACACCTCACAAGAAACCATATCCATTAGGTTGGTTATGTGATAAAGAAAAGCTACAAGTGACTAGACAATGTAAACTTAAGTTTTCTTTTGGGTCAGCAT